>JAHIAM010008201.1:0-10919 GCA_021605205.1 Aegilops longissima | reverse complement strand
CATTGAGATGAATGGATCTTTAAGAAGAAGACGAACGTGACGGTAATATCACCGCCTATGAAGCTCGACTTGTATGCAAGAGTTTTTCACAAGTTCAAGGAGTTGACTACGAGAGATTTTCTCATCCGTAGCGATGCTTAAGTCCGCTGGAATCATGTTAGCACGAGCTGCATTTATGAAATCTGCCGATGGATGTCAAAATGAGTTTCCTTACTAGTTTTCGTAAGGAAAGGTTGTATGTGATGCAATCAGAAAGTTTTGTCGATCCTAAGGATGCTAAAGGTATGCTGCTCCAAATGATCCTTTCTAGGACCGGAGTAAGCATCTCGGAGTTGGAATGTGCGCTTGATGAGATGATCAAAGATTTTGGGTTTATACAAAGTTTATGAGAAACTTGTATTTCCAAAGAAGTGAGTGGAGCACTATAGAATTTCTGATGAGTATATGTTGTTGACGATTGATGATCGAAATGATGTAGAATTTCTAGAAAGCATATAGGGTTGTTTGAAAAGTGTTTTTCAATGAAAACCTGGATTAGGCTACTTGAACAATAAGCATCAAGATCTATAAGATAGATCAAAATGTTTAATAATACTTTCAAATGAGCAATACTTTGACATAATCTTGAAAGTGTTCAAGATTGATCACCAAAGAAGGAGTTCTTGCCTGAGTTGTAAGGTATGGAGTTAAGAGTTAAAAGCTCGACCACGGCAGTAAAAGAGAGAAAGGACTAAGGTCGCCCCTATGCTTCGTATATAGGCTCTATAGTATGCTATGTTGTGTACCGCATCGAAGTGTGCCTTGCCATGAGTCACTAAGGGTACAAGGATGATCCAGAATGGATCATTGGACATGGTCAAAATTGTCCTTGGAGTAAATAAGGACATGTTTTCGATTATGGAGGTGATAAAGAGTTCGATGTAAAGGGTTACGCCGATGCAAGCTTTAACACCTATCCGAAAGTGACTCGAGTAGCAAACCGGATAACGATAGTGGAGCAACTATTTGGAATAGCTCCAAGTGGAGCGTGAAGCAGATTTACAATATGACATAGAGAATTATGAGTACACACGGATCCGAAAGGTTCGACGCTGACTAAAACTCTCTCACAAGCAAAACATGATCTAACCTCGTAACTCATTGAGTCTTAATCACATGATGATGTGAACTAGTTTACGTACACTAGTAAACTCTTTGATGTTGGTCACATGGCGATGTGACCTATCGTGTTGATCACATGGCGATGTGAACTAGATTATTCGACTCTAGTGCAAGTGGGAGACTGTTGGAAATATGCCCTAGAGGCAATAATAAATTAGTTATTATTATTATATTTCCTTGTTCATGATAATCGCTTATTATCCATGCTATAATTGTATTGATAGGAAACTCAGATACATGTGTGGATACATAGACAACACCATGTCCCTAGCAAGCCTCTATTGGCTAGCTCGTTGATCAATAGATGGTTACGGTTTCCTAACCATGGACATTGGATATCATTGATAACGGATCACATCATTAGTAGAATGATGTGATGGACAAGACCCAATACTAAGCCTAGCACAAAGATCGAGTTCAGATGCTAAAGCTTTTCTAATGTCAAGTATCTTTTCCTTAGACCATGAGATTGTGCAACCCCGGATACCGAGGAATGATTTGGTGTACCAAACGTCACAACGTAATCGGGTGGCTATAAAGGTGCATTAGTGTATCTCCGAAAGTGTCTGGGTTGGCACTAATCGAGATCGATTTGTCACCCGCTGACGGAGAGGTATCTCTGGCCCACTCGGTAGGACATCATCATATGTGCACAATGTGACCAAGGGGTTGATCACGGATGATGTGTTACGGAACGAGTAAAGAGACTTGCCGGTAATAAGATTGAACAAGGTATCGGTATACCGACGAT
This sequence comes from Aegilops longissima, assembly GCA_021605205.1. Lineage (NCBI taxonomy): Eukaryota > Viridiplantae > Streptophyta > Magnoliopsida > Poales > Poaceae > Aegilops > Aegilops longissima. The sequence continues at coordinate 9,007 of JAHIAM010008201.1, read as the reverse complement.
CGAATCTCGCAAGTACAATACCGCTAGACAAAGGGAATTGTATACGGATCGATTGAGTCCTTGACATCGGGGTTCATCCGATGAGATCATCGTGGAACATGTGGGAGCCAACATGGGTATCCAGATCCCGCTGTTGGTTATTGACCGGAGAACGCCTCGATCATGTCTACATGTCTCCCGAACCCGTAGGGTCTACACACTTACGGTTCGATGACGCTTAGGGTTATAAAGGAAGTTTGTATGTGGTTACCGAATGTTTTTCGAGTCCCGATGAGATCCCTGGACGTTATGAGGAGTTCCGGAATGGTCCGGAGATAAAGATTTATATATGGAAAGTTGTTGTTCGGGTTCAAAAAGTTCGGTTTTTTCAGATTGTACCGGAAGCTTCCTGTAAGGTTCCGAGGATTCGAGGGGTCCGAGGTCCGGAAATAGTTCCACCACGCCCAATACAGTAGCATGGGCTGTAGGGGGCGCTTAGCCTTAATGGGCCAGGGCACCAGCCCCCAAGGCCCATGCATGGGAGGGGGAACCTCAAGGGCGCAGCCCCTTTCCCCTATATATCTTGAGGTTTTGGGCTGCCCAACACACATGAGAACTTCCCTCTGGTGCAGCCCCTGCTCTCCTCCTCCTCCTCTCCCTTGGTGCTTGGCGGCTCTCGGGATTGCCACGCCCTCCACCATCACCACGCTGTTGTGTTGTCGCGATGGAGTCTTCTCAACCTCTCCTCTCTCCTTGCCGGATCAAGGCGTGAGACGCCACCGGCTGTACGTGTGTTGAACGCGGAGGTGTCGTCTGCTCGCACTAGGATCTCCGTGATTTGAATCACGACGAGACGACTCCATCAACCCCATTCACATGAACGCCTCGCTTAGCGATCTACAAGGGTATGTAGATGCACCTCCTTTCCCTCGTGCTAGTTTCTCCATAGATAGATCTTGGTGACACGAGGAAAATTTTGAATTTCTGCACGTTCTCATCAATGGTGATGTCATGCGACATCACCTTTCACTGTTCTCGCTAATGTTTGATTTAAATAATAAAATAAATTTCAAAATGAATAAAACTTTGATAAATCATAGAAAATAAATCGAGCTTCTGATGAAAATACTTTATACATGAAAATGCCTAGAACGACGAGATGAATCCGATATGCAGCCCATTCGTCCGCCACACATCCCTAGCATAGCAAACACGCAACTTTCCTCCACCATCTGTCTAAAACGCTAAACACCGGGATACTTTCCTGATGTTTCCTTCGCTCGGTATCACCTCTTACCGTTAGGACATACTTAGCACCGCTGATTTCTCGTTATGTTTTGTGATGCTTTGTTTGTTCAGATTTATCGCTTTCTTCCCCTTCTTCTCCTAGACTCGAGACCGACGCATGCTACCCAAGACGACTACGGTGTTGACAACCCTTCTTCTTGCTAAAGCAACCAGTGCAAGCCCCCATTGATCACCAGATATCGCCTATTCTTTCTATACCGCTTGCATTAGAGTATTGTAGCATGTTACCGCTTCCGTTAATCATATTCTGTCGATAGCCTATCATTGTTGCTACAGCTTGTTACCCTTACCGCAATCCTAAATGCTTAGTATAAGATGTTAGTATTCCATCAGGGCCCTACATTCTTGACCGCTCTTGGCTATACTATCCCGCCGTGATCACTCGGGAGGTGATTGTCGTGGTTCTAACTCGACAAGAAGGTAGGGGTAGGAATGGAGAGGCAAGATCCTAGCTATGGAGCAGCTTGTATACGCAAGATGTTTACGAAGTTCAGCCCTTCCTCGAGGAAGTAACAACCCCACGCCTCGGAGCCCAGAGGCGGTCGATCGTATATGAGCGATGAGTTGCAGTGGGTGCGAACCTTTACACCGAGGAGGGGGTGTCTATATAGAGTTCGCTGCACTCCTCCAAATTTCGCTATGCAGGATTAAAGTACATTAAGACCGGGGTTACCGGTAACGCCTACATAAAGTGCTATGATGACCATAAAAGCTACTTAATGACCGACCGCTTGTGTGCAGATCGACTTTAGATCTCCCGTTGGTCGAGTAGTTAGCTTCATGGTCGAGTGTCTTCAAGTCCGCCGAGTGGAAACGCTCTGTGTCGATCGAAGGTGGTTTCTTCTAGAGATGTCCTTGGGAGGGTATCTGACAGGCCCATGACCCTACCCTAGGTACATGACTTCATCATTAGCCCCAATGGATCGAGGTTTGAGGGGAAGGAGTTGAACATACTTCCACCCATTCTTGTGTCAGCGAGGTGTCTTGTTTTGGATCAATGAACTTAGGTGACGCATCAACTTTTTTCACGCTTTGATACATTCTTTGTATCCTTCGAGTGTGTTTTCCGATTTGGAGAACTCAATGAGTGATTTAGCGGATTTGCTCGACGATTTGTTTCAAGGGCGCGGATTTAGCGGGATTCAAATTTTGGGAAGCGAAGGGCGGAGGGAGCCACAGAATCGGATGGGATAAGGCAGGACGCCGATCTCCGCGGCCACCTTTTTCGCCACGACGCGTGCATGCATCGCTATGGATTTGACAGATCGCCGGCCTACCAACTACCACCCTAAGCAACCTCATATAAGGCCCGGACGGGTTTTTGAACAAGGCGCCTCATTTTCTCCTTCTTCCAGATTTATCCGCCGCCTTCCATCTCAGCCGCTGCGCCTCGCGCTGCTTGCCCGCGATTTATGGTGAAGGAGAAGACGGTGGCTTTGGAGAGGGCGAAGAAGCGGCGGCGATCATGGCGGAAGGGCGACAACGGGCGGATCTTCGCAAGGATCGGCTTGTCGCAGGCTGGACCTGTCGATCGATCCGCCGATGATCCGCCGAAGGATCTTGACGACATGGCTAATGAAGGACGGATCCCCATGGATCAGCGCTGCCCCGGGAAGGAGTCGAGCCACAGCCTCGGAGGGTGAGGTGTTCTCTGGCCACCCATGTTGACCGCGGGTTTTCTCGCCGCCTCACCTTTCTTTCGGGATTTCTAAACTTTTGGGCACAATTCACCACTTCACTCCCAACTCCATCGTATCTCGCTGCTGTGTCTTTGTGCGAGAATTTCTGGGTTGTCGGCCCTCATTGGGGTCTTTTTCACACATTTTCACCGCCGCCCCGACGGTAAAAAGGCCAATCCAAGTGACGAGAGAACTCAAGTGATTCAGATGTGGGGATCTTGGGGTTCAAATGAGAGGAATGGTTCTTTTCCGCCATGATCTTACCCGAAGTCAGCCCGTGGATGGCAATGACTTGGTTCTATCAGAAGGACCAGCCGACGCTAGTGGCGACCGTCTCCTCCTTTTTCCATGGACCGAGTGAGCAAGACATCCTCTTGAAGGTGATTCCGGAAGAGAAGGCGCAGGTTAAGGTGTTGGTCGAACGCGTTGTCCATTTCATCCGAGACGGAGTTATCGGCATGGATCTCTTGGAGGTCTTCCTCCGACGACGATCCACCGCTCAAGCTCGAGATCATCTCGATGTGGTTGTACCCGCCAAGACACCACTGATCCACCCGAGGAGGTCGAGGATGCCATGCCGCAAAGGTGTCCGCGAGCATCACAGAAACAAGGACAACCTCGAGGAGCCAGGAGGATTCTCCACCGACCACCATATGCGCAGAGAAGGTCCAATCTGATCTTTGATCGTGATCCCGCTTTCTCCATCTTGTTTGCTTAAAATCGGTCGATCGACTTTTGTCTCGCTTGTTGTCTTCTGTGCTACTATCGAGGTGTACTCGATGCCCAACGGGCGCAAGAACAAGTCGAGGAGGAGGAGGGAGCGGAGGTGAAAGTCGAGGAATGGCAATCGATGGTGAGGAGGACGAAGATGACGACAGCCCGTGAAGAGGAGGAGGAGGAAGAGGAGGAAGAAGTCGACCCTCCTTGCACGGAAAGGCGATCCAAGCTCACCCATGACCCCGCGGTCGAGCGTGGCAAGGCTATCGCACTGTCGTGCAGTGATTTAAACGCCTCGACGACCTCTCCAAGACCGACAAAAAGCGCCAAGCAACCCCGAGCGACGCCATCAAAGCCGATTAAGGCCCCGCCTAAGATGAGGATGGCCATTCCCACCATTTCCGGTAACAAGAATTTGTGTTTTCTTGTTTAGCATGGACATACTTTTGGTCGACTCGCTGATCGATCAACTGATTCCTGAAATCTGCAGCGCTACCTCCGAGACCACCAGAACGAAGACAAGGAAATGGAAGATGTCCACCTCTAACCTTGGTATGATCTCGTAGTTTCGCTTTTGGTCGATTGGATTTCCGCTTTAACTTTGAATCTTTCTTGTAGTCCCACCTCATGTCATTGATCTCCGTGATGATGACGATGATGCGTCCGAGGCGGAGGAGGAATAAAAGGCGCCACGGCAAGACCGCTCAGTTGTATCGCTCGAGACGCTGGTTCAGAAGGTGGCAATACCACTGACTTCCGTGTCCTTCAGCAGCCAGCCGACGAGTGTTCGCCTTCATCGTCGATCGTTGTCCCGCCTCCTTTTCGCCACACACCACGCCCCAGAGGACCAAGTGGTGATGCTAAAGAGGCTATACGCCAAAGGGATCATGATGGAGTAGGTGAAGGTGGTCCGAAGCCAGCCAGCGGCCTATGATGCTAGTTTCAGCTCTTCGTAACAACGCCCGGTTAGTTGGCCACCGCTTGTTCTGTTAGGATATGCTACCGAAAACTCTTCTTCCAAGATCTTTGATCTCAGACACCCACCGGGTGTGTCGATCGAATTTTTGGATTGGTGGGGGCATCCCGAGTGCACCCACCGGTGTAGTCCCCGAGACTATGGTGGACCCGCAATGATCGTAGTCTTTATACCTTGAATTTCTTTGCTAACTTCTTCACTGGTCCGGCCGACCATGTCGAATGGAATCTTGGAACCGTGGGGCACGCTGAGTGCACCCACCGGGTGTAGTCCCCGAACTATGGTGGATCACGGGCAATGACTAAAGTCCAAGAACCTTTTTTCGGATCATGATGATACCGTATGACTATCGCAGCTAGCTATGGTTTAGGATCATAACCTTTTGCCTCTTTCGGTCGACCGATCGAACCGAAGTCGTAGAACTAGTGGGGCACCGAGTGCACTCCACGGGTGTAGTCCCGAGACTATCGTTGAATATTTTGATTTGCAGTAGTCTTAGAAATGCTATGATTTTTCTTAGTCACCGAAGCAACCTATCTTTAATGTCTCCGATTGACTCTTCAAGAAATCCCAGTAGCCAGGCTCGCTATACTGAATTGAAAACAAACATATCCAGCTCAACCTTGACTTGAAGCTTGCTCAGAGAATTTGCGTATAGAGACGGCAAAAGGTATGGTCGGTGAGAACTTGACGATCGTTTTATCTTTCCGCCCATTCCTAATTCTCGATCTTATTGTCATTTTGCGATAAAATGGAGGAGGCTCAACAAGAAGGACCATGACCTTGTCGAGAAGCAGTAAAGCGGCTTTGGACAAAACAAAGCTCATGGAAGAAAACCGGCTTCACCGGTAAACTTGAAGAGGAGAACGCTAACTGAAAGTTGTTCTCAAAGCGCCAACAAGGAGGTTAGCCGATCAAGAATGACAAGATAGCTCTAAGTGACAAGGTCATGAATCAAGGGAAGAAGAACGATCCGAGGCTTATCTCGAGGGCTCGCCAAGAAGTTATTCCTCATGCTTGAAGGTAATCCTTCTATCCGATCGACTTGTTATCACCGACCATCATAGAACCATTAGCTTGAACTCGAGTTGTGTTTACGAATTCTGCCGTAACTTCGAGGAGGAGACCAACGAGTGGAGACAAGCCCGACCCCATTAACTCTCCCGGAAGGATGAAGCCGCTATGAACGTGTTCGACCGAGTCTCGAAGGCTGTGTGTGGACTACCTCGCCGATCAAGGTTGCGTGTCGCGAATCGAAGTCTTTAATGACTCGATCAATGACGCTCCAAGTCGAAAGAGTGAATGGAAAAGTCTTCGCAGTGTGGTGCCGATGTTGCTCGCCTCGGTCCGTGTTCACCGCAAGGAGGCGCGAGAGGAAAAGTCAAGGCCCATCAAAGTTGCAATACCAAGAAGTACGACTTCCAATCTTTCATGGAGACCTTCATTGCCGCACACCGGATTGCCGACGGAATCGACTCGACCAATTTGTCGCGCCTTCCACCCTCCACCCGAGGAGTAAAAACTTCTATGCTTCGTTTTAAATTTGCCTCGAATGCCGAGTGGTTTTGTAACCGATAACTTTACAGCTTGACGCTCGAGCACTTCGAACCGTAGGATGTTATCTCAACTTGGCTTATCATTGAATATGCTTTCATTTGCCTTCGAGCTAACTTTGTTCTTCACTGAATATACTTGCTTGAGACGCAACTCGAGGTGGAAAATCCAATGACCTGCACTTCATCGCTCTTGTGTAGGGATGGAGCACAGACAGCCGACCAGGCCCTTGGATCAGATGGAGCGATGTTGCACTTGTGGAGCAGTTCAAGGAGAAGGTAGCAATGACCTGCACCTTGTCGCCCTATGGATCGGAATGGACCGCACGTTGTACTTGTGGCGCAGTTCAAGGAGAAGGTAACAATGACCAGCACTCGTCGTCTCTTATGGATCGGAATGGTTTTCAATTTAGGCGAGTACTGATCATTTAATCCTCCGAGTGGGAGGTTGCTCACTGTGGGATTTTTAAATACTTAGGCGAGTACGGATTGCAGTTAAGCCTTCGAGGGAGGTTTGCTTCCACTGTAGGATTTTTAAATACTTAGGCTAGCATCGGATCAGTTAAGCCCCCGAGTGAGAGGTTTGCTTCCACTGTAGGATTTTTCAAACTTAGGCTAGCATCGGACTGCAGCTAAGCCCCGAGTGGGATGTTTGATCTCCACTCAAGAGGATTTTCAGATACTTAGGCGAGTACTTGACTGCAGCTAAGCCCCGAGTGGGAGGCTCGCCACCACTTGAGGATTTTAAACACTTAGGCGAGTACTTGACTGCATCTGCCCCCGAGTGGGAGGCGGTCACCACTCAGAGGATTTTAAACACTTAGGCGAGTACTTGACCAAGCTAAGCCCCCGAGTGGGAGGCTAGCTCACCACCTGAGGATTTTAAACACTTAGCCGAGTACTTGGACCACAGCTAAGCCCCCGAGGGAAGCCTGGCTCACCACTGTGAGATTTTAAACACTTAGACGAGTACTTGACTGCAGCTTAAACCCCGAGTGGGAGGCTGGCTCACCACTCAAGAGGATTTTAAACACTTAGGCGAGTACTTGACTGCAGCTAAGCCCCGAGTGGGAGGCTGGCTCACCACTGCAGGATTTTAAACACTTAGGCAGTACTTGACTCAGTTAAGCCCCCGAGTGGGAGGCTGGCTCACCACTCGCAGAGGATTTTAAACACTTAGGCGAGTACTTGACTGCAAGAGCCCCGAGTGGGAGGCTGGCTCACCACCTGTGAGGATTTTAAACACTTAGGCGAGTACTTGACTGTAGCTAAGCCCCGAGTGGGAGGCTGGCTCACCACTGTAGGATTTTCAAGTACTTAGGCTAAACAGATTAGCAGCTTAAGCCCCAGCCTGAGGTGGCTCACCACCGACAGGGATTTTTTACAAACTTAGCTAAACAGATTCACAGCTAAGCCACCCAATCGGGGGTTCTTATGTAAACAAAAAGTAATAACAATCACCGGAAAATTATAACATTCTTGTCTTTGATAAACAAACTACAGAGGTACTTTTATTACATCTCATCCGAGTGAGTACTTATATAAAGGGCGGAGCAGCTCCGATTCCAAGCTCGAGGCTCATCAACTGCAATCGACGCTAAAGATGGTATGCTCCATTGTGGAGAACTCGTGACGATGAAGGACCTTCCCAAGTGGGAGCTGCAGTTGGGAAACGAGTAATTTCAAAAAATTCCTACGCACACGGAAGATCATGGTGATGGCATAGCAACAAGAGGGGAGAGTGTCCACGCACTGTGAGACCGAAAGCGGAGCCTTATAACAACGCTGTTGATGTAGTCGACGCCTTCACGATCCGACCGATCCAAGTACCGAACGCACGGCACCTCCGAAGTTCAGACACGCTCAGCTCGATGACGATCCCGACCCGATCCAGCAAAGTGTCGGGATGAGTTCCACAAGACGACGAGCGCAGGACGATGATGATGCTCCACTGGCGCAGGTTCATTCTTAAGCCCGCGACGATATGACCGAGGTGGAATATGGTGGAGGGGCACCGCACACGGCCAAGGAACGATCCGTAGATCAACTTGTGTGTCCATGGGGTGCCCCGCCCTAGATATAAAGGAGGGAGGGAGGAGGAGGCCGCCCTAGGAGGGCGCCCATGGGGAGTCCTACTCCCATCGGGAGTAGGATTCCCTTCCTAGTCCAACTAGGAGTCCTTCCATGTATTAGGAGTAGGAGACAAGGAAGGGGAAAAGAGAAGGAAGGAAGGAGGGTGCGGCTTCTCCCCAGTCCACCCGGACTAGGCCATGGGCGCGCCTGCCCTAGGCAGCCCCTCTCTTCGCAGGCCCAATAAGGCCCAATACTTCTCCCGCGAATTCCTCGTAACTCTCCCAGATTCAAAAATACCAATCACTCGAACCTTCCGAACTCCAATATAGTCGCCCAATATATCGATCTTTACGCCTCGACCATTTCGAGACTCGTCATGTCCCCGATCTCATCCGGGACTCAACTCCTTCGTACATCAATACTCATAAAATTGTCATCGTAACGTTAAGCGCAGGACTCTACGGGTTCGAGAACTATGTAGACATGACCTAGAACTGTTTCCGTCAATAACCAATAGTGGAACCTGATGTTCATATTGGCTCCTACATATTCTACGAAGATCTTTATCGGTCAAACCGCATAACAACATACGTTGTTCCCTTTGTCATCGGTAATTACTTGCCCGAGATTCGATCGCGTATCCAATACCTAGTTCAATCTGCATATCGCAAGTCTCTTTACTGCTCCGAATACATCATCCCGCAACTAACTCATTAGTTGCA
>JAHIAM010008200.1:0-12706 GCA_021605205.1 Aegilops longissima | reverse complement strand
AGCAGCGTGACACGTTGGTTCGTCCATGCATTTGACCATTTCAGCCAATAATCAATATGCAAACCTAACAGAGACTTTGTTAATAATAAATGTGGCCATCGCGGCCGATGAGAAGCGGCACGAGCTTGCCTACACGCGCATCATGGGGAAGCTGTTCAAGATCGATCCGGACACTGGCGTACATGATGCATTGTCGGATCCCCGCGTCCCTTATGACTGACGTCCGCGACGGCAACCTCTTGGTGCACTATGGGGCTGTGGCGTAGAAGGCTGGAATTTACACTGCCTCCGACTACCGTAGCATTTTGGAATATCCCATCAACCAGTGGGGTGTAGAGGAGTTGGCGACCGCTGGACTCTTAGACAAGGGAAGGCGTGCACGGGACTACGTGTGCGCCCTGCCAAAAAAATCCGCAGGTTGCAGGAGAAGGCCCAAGTATGTAACGGCCAGAAGGCCCAGACCATTACATCCGTCGCATTCAGCAGGATCATGGATAGGCCCGTCAACATTAGATTGGGCTAATCTGTTGTCTGATCAGTATCGTTAAAAAAAATGTCTGACAAGTCCCAAAAAAACAAAATATGTCTGATCAGTGTTGGTCGTTAGGGTTTTTCATGTGATGGTCCTTATAGCGCGTGGTTGTTTTGGTCGTTAGGGTTTGAGGCCTGCTGGTTTCCCGTTAGTTTTTCTTTCGCCCCTCTTTGCTATGACATTTACTTGCACATATGCATGCGCGTTGCAACAGAAGAATTAGAACCATGTATTTGAAAGAGTCGTTAATGAAGCTATTGATAAATAGGGTTCTTCGGGACTGGACTTATTAGACATGATAGTGATTGTCAGAGGATCTCGGTCTAACATTCCACCACCGCCACATTGAGCACTCACCCGTTGGCAAGCTGGGCCGTTCAAAAGCAGCGATTCATCTTGCTAATGTGACGGGCATTGCCATTGCGACTGAAAGAGACCACGTGAAAGTGGAGTTTGGACATGGGCGCATGAGGGGGTCAATATTACGGTCGGTGTTGTTATGCAAACAATTTAATCCATGCATTGTCTGAAGCTCTGCACTAAAAAAATGATACTCCAGTTACTTTTGAGACCTAGGGAAGCACCGACATCCAATAAAAAATACGTAAATGATCGGCCCACCTTTAAGATACTTTGTTTGTATATGAGGCTGGTCGTAGTGGGGAGTATCGTATACTAGCATGATGCATATGATACTAGTGTATGTAACTCACAGTAATGCATTTTATTATATGTTGTATCATGCATGACCATATTTGTTGTTATGCATGACACACAATAGCACATCATTTAATATGTTACGATATTATATCATGATACTCAACTTTCTCTTTCTTTATTTACTTTTATGACATCTCATCAAAATTGTCTACTCCCTCCATACCGGTGCATAAGTCATTTTATATTGTGCACCGTGACTAAGGCGGAGAGGAAAATAAAAGAACTTAATGTTTATTTGCTAATTAATATCATTGCATGCAATGAACTGACCACTGCAAGCCATGCGAGGTAGTCACGAGTCATTACAAACATACACGCCACACGTCTCTTATTGGTTTATTCCTTTATACACGTCAAGGAACAAGAAACGCGATGGGAGTTGATGCACCGCGGCTAAGTGTTTTAGCATTATTTGGCTTTCGTAAGATGACTTATGCACCGGCACAGAGGGAATAGTTGGCATGGATGATACTAGCTCAGTGGAGCCAGGAATTTTCTCCTGGGTATTCTTGTAACTTATTTTACCAAAGCAATATTAATAGAACAACAAATGTACAGTAAGATGGCAACATCAATGAAACAATGACCATACATTGGTAATAGTAGTAAAATATCATTGTGGCAATATTATCTCTAACAATTAAGAAAGATTACAAACAGCAAAGAAAATTACAATATAACTTTACGATCCCTTTTTGGAAGAGATTGATGACACCCTTATCTTTAACTTTCTTGAAGAATTCTCTCTCAACGAAGGTAACCAAGCAATTGTTCAAATATTCAACATCCATTTTGTTTCTACTCCTAGCAATCAGTGGACCCTGGTTTTGTAATTTGACAAACAATTACAACTGAACATTGGACTTACAGACATTGGACAAGCAACCAGTGGCTTCTACTCCTTCTACCAATCAGTGAGAGTGGCAATTTACAAAAAAGATTCAGATTTTTCTTAAACAGAGGGAAATTACATTGGTGGCTCGTGCCTGTAGTGTAGATGGATGGGGGATGGCTGGACCGCTGGATGCAGTACTGCCTGATGGAAGCGGTGGCCGACTGCGACGGAGGCCACACTACCGGAGGTGGAACCGTCAGCCGTGGATAGCGCCTGCAGGCGGAGGCCGGAGATGGACTGTCGGAGGAGAGGGCCCGAGGGGAGTTGGGGAGGAGAGGGAGAGGGCCGCCGGTCGCTCGCCGGACCGGAGTCGCTAGCCGCCGCTGCCGTCAACTAGTTGGAGATTTGGGGTTTGGGAATTGGAGGACGGAGAAGATTGGTGCAACCTGTTGGCTGCTGCTTCTCGCCCGCCTCACCAGATGTCCAGACGACTTGGTGTGTGGCGTTCGATGGGCTTCAGAGCTCAGACTTGAGTTTGTGAACTTCAGAACGTATATAACATATGTTACAACTTTTAGAGTGGTTGGGCTTTTTTAAACCGTTCGTTCATGTCGATCTAACGGCAGACAAATACGAAGTACTGGGTAGTACTACGATGAAAGTACGCGAAACTAGTAAAACGAGTGGGGCCGGTACTCGTGACAAGGTGGGGACGCGTTTTAATATAGGGGCAGTTTAGTCCTAGAAAAATTTGCACGCGCCGGGGCATTTTAGTCCTAGGAAAATTTGCACGCGCCGCCCCTCTCGTTGAATGCAAAACCGCCGCCATGGTGCTACAACTTGGGTCATCTCCTCCCTCTCCTCCCTCTCCTCCAAGTCCACCGCAGTCATCTTCTCCTTCTCGCCGCTGCAACTTTGCTCCATTCAGGCAACCCCCCCCCCCCCACCCACCCACCCCCATCCCCTCTTCCATCGAAGCAAGAATCGGCAGATCGAGCTGATGGCCGGCGGCGAGAACACCGACTTCGTGCAGATCGCCGGCGGCGACCAGGTCAAGTTGGCCAGGTCGAGGGAGATCCGTTCTTGTTTGACAACACAAGGCAGATGAGCTGGACGGCAATGGCCAGTTTCAAGAATTTGACGAAGAGGGAGAGGGCAAAGCTTTGCCCCCCGCCCGCACAACCGATTCACAAGATCGAGATCCTCCTCTGGACGATGGAGCAGGCCAATTCGTCCAGCAAGTGGACCAGGCGGAGGTGGTGGGCGTTCAGAATGGCTGGGAGAAGCAGCGGGGGGCCGCGGGGGAGCTCTGGCCAGAGGGAACATCCATCGAGCGGCAGGGGAGCAGAGTGGAGCGAAGTAGGAGTTGAGGCTAAGGGCGAGTGGCGGTGGCGTCAGATCTATGATAGGTGGCGACCGTCGGCGGCTTGAGAGCTCTGGCAGGGGGCAAACGGCGGCGGGAGAGCGGCGGCTGGTGCCGAGGTGCCGAGCAGCAGCGGCGCTAAGGACGAACCCTCATAGTAGATCGATTTTTTTAGTCCAGGAGCCGCATATAGTAGTACAAAGCATATTGCAAAAATACCAAAGGGTATATAGGTCATTCCACCAGGATTTATCAAGTGAAATAAATTAAAATTCAGCAAAACGCGACTCAGGGCAAATGATCAGTAAATTAATGTAAAGTATATATAAGTCTAAATCAAATTTTGCAAATCATCAAGTGCCAAACTATAATAGGGCAAATCATCAAATCCCTTGTATCTTTCGGATGATTAAGGATTTTTTTTCAGGGAGAGATGATTAAGGTTTTTGTTTTAACATGAGAATATTAGAAAGGTAATATAATATTACTTAGGAGAATATTATGAATGTGATGATTAAGGTCGCAATCAAATAACAAAATGCCTCTGGGTCAATTAATTTGTTCGTGCAATTACTCGGGTCATCCATTCGAATTTTACCACAAGTACAATTTTATTTACCTCTTGAGTACAATTTTTTGATTATAGTCGCATATAAAACGTCTCACAAATCGTCTCTAAGTTAATTAAAATTATATACCTATTTTCTAAATGGCCAATTATAAGCAAAAGTTTGTGATGCCCCATAAACGTCTTAAGAAGCGTATTTAGCTTGCTAGTGTTCATGGGCATAGAGACGAAAACAAATAGCGTCTCAGAAAAAGCGACCATACAAGCTGTTTTTGTTGTAGCGCCGTCCATGAGGACCTTGGTGAGTCGAAAGCCGTCCACGATGGGACTGAGGACTAATACGGCTGGTGCTCGGACTGTTCTGTATTTTGGTTCGTCACCGGCATCAAAGGTTATAGACGTGTCGTTCCAAGGGTTTATCGTGGCGATTTGACAGACTTCGGCGAGGTCGCGGAGTGCCCTTTTGCACTTATTGTTCGAAGTGAATGTCTCGAAGACCGTCAGTACTCTGGGGCCGTCGTCTTCGGAGGGTGCTGCTCTGGGGTGTTTTAGGTAAGGATGTCCTCGCCGCTCTTGGCTACCTGCCGGAGTATCCAACCTGCTCTAAGGCTGTGGGTTGGTATATGGTGTCCGGTGTTGTATGTATTTTGCATGGGCCATCGAGCCATCCCTCCAGAACAGTTCTGTGCCGCGTAATGGGCTTATATTTCTTGGCTATTGGACTGGGCGTGTCACGGGGGTGCGCCCTTTTCGCCTGGACCAGCGGTTGAGTTGGGATCGATGGCTCCCAACGAGCTGCCTGATCGTTCCAGGCGCTTTCCATTGCGCTGTACTTCTGTACGATAGTTGCCAAGTCCGCAAAGTGTAGTATGCGGCGGTGATGAATGGCGTTGAGGATTCCTTCGTTCGTGCAATTGTTGCAGAACGCTGATATCGCGTCCTCGTCGCGGCAATCTTTAACCTTGTCTTTGACAAGGAGGAATCTGGCCCAGAAGTGGTGGATTGTTTCCTGAGACTGCTGTTGTATACTCATGAGAGCGCTGATGTCCGGGTGGGTGGGTGGAATTGGATCTGGCCCCTGAACCGATCGATGATCCGGAGTCTAACGGTTTTCTAGACATAACAGTCCAGGCTCTAGAGTATCATCTGGTTGCTTATACCCTTCTTCTGATTCTATGTTCGGAAGGCCGGACCTCCTTTTGCTGGTGGGTATCCGGCTTTGCAGGGTCGGCGATCCGGACATAGTCCGTCTTTAGTATAGGGGAAGAGTCGCCGTCTTGCTCCTCGACTACCACTATCTGGTGGGTGACCGGTGGATATTTGATTTCTCTTTGGTCGGGTTTAAGCCCGATCCGATCGTAATCTGTGGCGATTCCCAGGGCGGCGATGCGGTCAAGGAGCTCGTTCAAAGACGAAAACTCCAACAGATCCATCTGCTTGGAGTGTTTGGAGTCAATACGAAGGGGATTTTCGATGGCCCGAGAGGTCATCGTTGGCTTAAAGGCCGAACGGGCGGTCATGGTAAAGCCGCCCAGCCGGAGGGTTTGGCCTGGGCCAGTTCTCCTCCGGCGGTGATATTGTCTTTAAGGACGAGGCGAGTCATCGATCCTGTCGTCGACGGGACAGTGGAACTCTCAATGAAAGCACCAATGTCGGTGTAAAAACCGGCGGATCTCGGGTAGGGGGTCCCGAACTGTGCGTCTAAGGTCGATGGTAACAGGAGATAGGGGACACGATGTTTACCCAGGTTCGGGCCCTCTCTATGGAGGTAATTGATACGTCTCCGTCATATCTCTAATTTTTTATTGTTCCATGCCAATATTATTGAACTTTCATATACTTTTGGCAACTTTTTATATTATTTTTGGGACTAACATATATTGATCCAGTGCCTAGTGCCAGTTCCTGTTTGTTGCATGTTTTATGTTTTGCAGAAACCCAATATCAAACGGAGTCCAAACTGGATAAAAACGGACGGAGAATTATTTTGGAATATTTATGATTTTTGGGAAGTAAAATCAACGCGAGACGTTGCCCGAGGGGGCCACGAGGCAGGGGGCGCGCCCTGGACCCTCGTGGGCACCCCGTTAGGCGGTTGATGCTCTTCTTTTGCTGCAAGAAAGCTAATTTTATGAGAAAAATCTGGGCGAAAGATTCAACCCAATCGGAGTTACGGATCTCCGGATATAAAAGAAACGGTGAAAGGGCAGCAGACGAGAACGCAGAAACAGAGAGAGACAGAGAGACAGATCCAATCTCGGAGGGGCTCTCGCCCCTCCCACGCCATGGAGACCAAGGACCAGAGGGGAAACCCTTCTCCCATCTAGGGAGGAGGTCAAGGAAGAAGAAGAAGGAGGGGGGCTCTCTCCCCTCGCTTCCGGTGGCGCCGGAGTGCCACCGGGGGCCATCATCATCACCAATCTTCACCAACAACTTCACCGCCATCATTACCAACTCTTCCCCCCTCTATGCAGCGGTGTAACCTCTCTCTTACCCGCTGTAATATGTACTTAAACATGGTGCTCAACGCTATATATTATTTCCCAATGATGTATGGCTATCCTATGATGTTTGAGTAGATCCGTTTTGTCCTATGGGTTATTTGATGATCAAGATTGGTTTGAGTTGCATGTTTTATTATTGAAGTTGTCCTATGGTGCTCTCCATGTCGCGCAAGCGTGAGGGATTCTCACTCTAGGGTTTGCAATATGTTCATGATTTGCTTATGGTGGGTGGCGTGAGTGACAGAAGCACAGACCCGAGTAAGTAGGTTGTTTGCGTATGGGATAAAGAGGACTTGATACTTTAATGCTATGGTTGGGTTTTACCTTAATGATCTTTAGTAGTTGCGGATGCTTGCTAGAGTTCCAACCATAAGTGCATATGATCCAAGTAGAGAATGTATGTTAGCTTATGCCTCTCCCTCAAATAAAATTGCAATAATGATTACCGGTCTAGTTATCGATTGCCTAGGGACAAATAACTTTCTCATAACAAAAAGCTCTTTACTAAAACTAATTTAGTTGTGTCTTTATCTAAACAGCCCCTAGCTTTTATTTACTCGCTCTTTATTATCTTGCAAACCTATCCAAAAACACCTACAAAGTACTTCTAGTTTCATACTTGTTTTAGGTAAAGCGAACGTTAAGCGTGCGTAGAGTTATATCGGTGGTCGATAGAACTTGAGGGAATATTTGTTCTACCTTTAGCTCCTCGTTGGGTTCGACACTCTTACTTATCGAAAGAGGCTACAATTGATCCCCTATACTTGTGGGTTATCAAGACCTTTTTCTGGCGCCGTTGCCGGGGAGCAATAGCGTGGGGTGAATATTCTCGTGTGTGCTTGTTTGCTTTATCACTAAGTAATTTTTATTTGCTGTTCTTAGTTGTTTTCTATCTTTAGTTATGGGTAGGAAACGCAAAATACCAAAAAATTAGTTGTACCTACTAAACCAATGGTTGAAGAACCACTCAAAATCTATCACACTCCTGAAGCTTATTACTTGGATCATCTTCGATCCCTATGTGCTCGTGCTGAAACCCCAACTAGCTTAGTTGAGGGCAGATCTTTAGATGAGCATGCTTGTTATGTTCGACACCGCATATCTGAAAAAGGGAAACTTTTATTGGGTCAAATTCATCGTTTGCAATGCTATGCTTGGAATTTATGTGAAATATATTATGTTACTTGTTGTTCTGAAAACCCTAAGAAACACCTTCCCTACCAATGTGAGTTTAGTGATAATGGAATTGTATCTTCTTATGCTAAAGGTGTTTATAATTACTATGATGTTCAACAAATTGAAGAATTTGTTGCTTTTAAGGGTGCTTATGAAATTGCTTCTTTGATTGAAACGTATGATGCTACTCTTTACAAATCTGAAAATTTTGCCATACTTAAATATTGCTATGATAATTATGCTTCTAATGCCTATGTTGAATCATATATTGAGGATTGCCCCGCTGTCCAATAAGAGATTAATATTTTGCAGGAGTCTATGGAAGAAGAAATTGATGAAACTGTGAGCTCATTGGATGAAAAAGATGAGGAGGAGAGCGAAGAACAAAAGGAGGAAGAGCGGATTAGCTACCCGTGCCCACCTTCTAATCAGAGTAACTCTTCAACTCATACATTGTTTAATTTCCCTTCGTGCTTACCGAAGGATGATTGCTATGATGACTATTATGATCCCTTGAATTTGTTTGAAATATCCCTTTTTGATGAACTGGATGTTTGCTATGCTTGTGGCCAAGATGCCAATATGAATGATGCTTATGGAGATGAACTTGCTATAGTTCCTTATGTTAAACATGAAATTGTTGCTATTGCACGCACGCATGATAGTCCTATTATCTTTTTGAATTCTCCCAACTACACTATATCGGAGAAGTTTACCCTTATTAAGGATTATATTGATGGGTTGCCTTATACCATTGCACATGATGATTTTGATGAATATAATATGCATGTGCTTGCTGCTCCTACTTGCAATTATTATGAGAGAGGAACTACATCTCCGCCTTTTTAAGTTTCCAATATGATAAAATTGCAAGAAACTTTTTATACTATGCATTGGCCTTTACTATGTGTGCATGAATTGTTCTTTTATGACATGCCGATGCATAGGAAGAGAGTTAGAATTTGTTGTTGCATGATATATGTTACTTTGTGCTCACTACTAAATTACAAATCATTGTTAATTAAAATTGGCTTTGATATACCTTGGAATCCGGGTGGATTCATTACTTGAGCACCTTATGCCTAGCTTAATGGCTTTAAAGAAAGCGCTGCCAGGGAGACAACCCCGAAGTTTTAGAGAGTCATTTATTTCTGTTGAGTGCTTTTATAAAGTTTAAAACAACAAAAATAAAGAGGGGAACCCGAAACTTTTCAAAAAGAAAAGCGAAAGTGAGAAAGACGAGCATTGTTGAAGTGGGAGCTAGCCTTGAACTTTGTTCATGCTCACGGAAATTTGTGAATCTTGATTACAGAAACTTTTCAACAAAAATAATTATCCCCTTGTACAATTCCATTGTATTATAAAAATAATGTGCCTAGGTTTGCCTTTAGGATGTTTACAATGCTTGTTGGTTTGTACGGTGCAGGACAGAAACTTTGGCTGTAGTGCGTGATTTTACATTTTTTACTGGAACGTCAAATGGTTCTGATTCTTTTTGCACTGTCTTTCTATACAATGTTTTTATTTTTCCTAATTTTGCAGAATTTTTCAAGTATCATAAGTATGGTGAATGTTCATATTATTACAGACTGTTCTGTTTTAGACAGATTCTGTTTTTGATGCATAGTTTGCTTGTTTTGATGAAACTATCGATTTATATCAGTGGATTAAGCCATGAAAAATTTATACTACAGTAGACACAATGCAAAAACAAAATATGAATTTGTCTGCAACAGTACTTAGAGTAGTGATTTGCTTTATTATACTAACGGATCTTACCGAGTTTTCTGTTGAAGTTTTGTGTGGATGAAGTGTTCGATGATCGAGAAGGTCTCGATGTGAGAAGAAGGAAGAGAGGCAAGAGCTCAAGCTTGGGGATGCCCGAGGCACCCCAAGTAAATATTCAAGGAGACTCAAGCTTCTAAGCTTGGGGATGCCCCGGAAGGCATCCCCTCTTTCTTCAACAAGTATCGGTATGTTTTCGGATTCGTTTCGTTCATGCGATATGTGCAATCTTGGAGCGTCTTTTGCTTTAGTTTTCATTTTTTTTCTTTTATGCACCATGCTGGTATGAGATAGTCCTTGGTTTATTTATAGAATGCTCTATGCACTTCACTTATATCTTTTGAGTATGGCTTTATAGAATGCTTCATGTGCTTCACTTATATCATTTAAAGTTCGGATTGCCTGTTTCTCTTCACATAGAAAACCGCCATTTGTAGATTGCTCTTTTGCTTCACTTATATTTGTTAGAGCGTGGGCATATCTTTTGTAGAAATAATTAAACTCTCTTGCTTCACTTATATCTATTTAGAGAGATGACATGAATTGGTCATTCACATGGTTAGTCATAAAATCCTACATAAAACTTGTAGATCACTGAATATGATATGTTTGATTCCTTGCAATAGTTTTGCGATATAAAGATGGTGATATTAGAGTCATGCTAGTGGGTAGTTGTGGATTTTAGAAATACTTGTGTTGAAGTTAGTGATTCCCGTAGCATGCACGTATGGTGAACCGTTATGTGATGAAGTCGGAGCATGATTTATTTATTGATTGTCTTCCTTATGAGTGGCGGTCGGGGACGAGCGATGGTCTTTTCCTACCAATCTATCCCCCTAGGAGCATGCGCGCAGTACTTTGTTTTGATGACTAATAGATTTTTCAATAAGTATGTGAGTTCTTTATGACTAATGTTGAGTCCATGGATTATACGCACTCTCACCCTTCCATCATTGCTAGCCTCTTCAGTACCGTGCATTGCCCTTTCTCACCTCGAGAGTTGGTGCAAACTTCGCCGGTGCATCCAAACCCCGTGATACGATACGCTCTATCACACATAGGCCTCATTATATCTTCCTCAAAACAGCCACCATACCTACCTATCATGGCATTTCCATAGCCATTCCGAGATATATTGCCATGCAACTTCCATCATCATCATATACATGACTTGAGCATTTATCGTCATATTGCTTTGCATGATCGTAAGATAGCTAGCATGATGTTTTCATGGCTTGTCCGTTTTTTGATGTCATTGTACGCTAGATCATTGCACATCCCGGTACACCGCCGGAGGCATTCATATGGAGTCATATCTTTGTTCTAGATATCGAGTTGTAATATTGAGTTGTAAGTAAATAGAAGTGTGATGATCATCATTATTAGAGCATTGCCCCAGTGAGGAAAGGATGATGGAGACTATGATTCCCCACAAGTCGGGATGAGACTCCGGACTTTATCAAAAAATAAAAGAGGCCAAAGAAGCCCAAATAAAAAAAAGAGGCCAAAGAAGCCCACCAAAAAATTAAAAAAATAAAAAGAAAGTAAAAAAAGAGAGAAAAAGAGAGAAGGGCAATGTTACTATCCTTTTACCACACTTGTGCTTCAGAGTAGCACCATGTTCTTCATATAGAGAGTCTCTTGAGTTATCACTTTCATATACTAGTGAGAATTTTCATTATAGAACTTGGCTTGTATATTCCGATGATGGGCTTCCTCAAATGCCCGAGGTCTTCATGAGCAAGCAAGTTGTATGCACACCCACTTAGTTTCAAGTTTGAGCTCTCATACACTTATAGCTCTTAGTGCAGCCGTTGCATGGCAATCCCTACTCACTCACATTGATATCTATTGATGGGCACCTCCATAGCCCGTTGATACGCCTAGTTGATGTGAGACTATCTTCTCCTTTTTGTCTTCTCCATACAACCTCCACCATCATATTCTATTCCACCTATAGTGCTATGTCCATGGCTCACGCTCATGTATTGCGTGAAAGTTGAAAAGGTTTGAGAACATCAAAAGTATGAAACAATTGCTTGGCTTGTCATCGGGGTTGTGCATGATTTGAATATTTTGTGTGGTGAAGATGGAGCATAGCCAGACTATATGATTTTGTAGGGATAACTTTCTTTGGCCTTGTTATTTTGAAAAGACATGATTGCTTTATTAGTATGCTTGAAGTATTATTGTCTTAATGTCAAATGATAGACTATTGCTTTGAATCACTCATATCTTAATATTCATGCCATGATTAGATACATGATCAAGATTATGCTAGGTAGCATTCCACATCAAAAATTATCTTTTTTATCATTTACCTACTCGAGGACGAGCAGGAATTACGCTTGGGGATGCTGATACGTCTCCGTCGTATCTATAACTTTTGATTGTTCAATGCCAATATTATTCAACTTTCATATACTTTTGGCAACTTTTTATATTATTTTTGGGACTAACATATTGATCCAGTGTCCAGTGCAGTTCTTGTTTGTTGCATATTTTATGTTTCGCAGAAACCCAATATCAAACGGAGTCCAAACGGGATAAAAACAGACGGAGAATTATTTTGGAATATTTATTATTTTTGGGAAGTAAAATCAACGTCAGATGGTGCCCGAGGGGGCCATGAGGCAGGGGGCAGGCGCGCCCTGGACCCTCATGGGCACCCCGTAAGGCGGTTGACGCTCTTCTTTTGCCTCCAGAAAGCTAATTTTATGAGAAAAATCTGGGCGAAAGATTCAACCCAATCGGAGTTACGGATCTCCGGATATAAAAGAAACGGTGAAAGGGCAGCAGACAAGAATGCAGAAACAGAGCGACAGATCCAATCTCGGAGGGTCTCTCGCCCCTCCCACGCCATGGAGACCAAGGACCAGAGGGGAAACCCTTCTCCCGTCTAGGGAGGAGGTCAAGGAAGAAGAATAAGGAGGGGGGCTCTCTCCCCCTCGCTTCCGGTGGCGCCGGAGTGCCATCGGGGGCCATCATCATCACCGCAATCTTCAGCAACAACTTCACCGCCATCATCACCAACTCTTCCCCCCTCTATGCAGCGGTGTAACCTCTCTCTTACCCGATGTAATCTCTACTTAAACATGGTGCTCAATGCTATATATTATTTCCCAATGATGTATGGCTATCCTATGATGTTTGAGTAGATATGTTTTGTCCTATGGGTTATTTGATGATCAAGATTGGTTTGAGTTGCATGTTTTATTATTGG
>JAHIAM010008199.1:0-12759 GCA_021605205.1 Aegilops longissima | reverse complement strand
AACCCGTAGGGTCTACACACTTAAGGTTCGGTGACGCTAGGGTTATTAGGAAGACTTGTATGTGATTACCGAATGTTGTTTGGAGTCCCGGATGAGATCTCGGACGTCACGAGGAGTTCCGGAAGGGTCCGGAGGTAAAGATTTATATATGGGAAGTTGT
Source organism: Aegilops longissima (assembly GCA_021605205.1). Taxonomy (NCBI): domain Eukaryota; kingdom Viridiplantae; phylum Streptophyta; class Magnoliopsida; order Poales; family Poaceae; genus Aegilops; species Aegilops longissima. The sequence continues at coordinate 12,599 of JAHIAM010008199.1, read as the reverse complement.
CAAACGGACACCGGAAAGTTTCGGGCGCGACAGATTGTACTGGGCCACCGGAAGGGTTCCGGAGGTCCACTGGAGGGGCCACCTCCCGGGGGCCACTTGGGCTGCGTGGGGAAGGAGCCAGCCCTCGGTGGCTGGGCGCACCCCTTGGGCCCTTGCGCCTAGGGTTTGGGGAACCCAGAGGGGGCGCCTTGCTTGGGGGCAAGCCACCCTCCCTTGGTCGCCGCCTCTAGATGCCATCTAGAGGGGCCGGCCCCCCTTGCCCCTTCCCCTATAAATAGAGGGGTGAGGGAAGGGCTGAACACCCAAGCCAAGGCGCAGCCTCTCCCCTCCCCAAACACCTCTCCTCCTCCGTACGTGCTTGGCGAAGCTCGCCGGATTATCGCTGCACCAACTACACCACGCCGCCGGCTGCCATTGAGCTGTCTTCTTCAACCTCTCCTTCCTCCTTGCTGGATCAATACGGAGGAGACGCCGTCCGCACTGCACGTGTGTTGAACGCGGAGGTGCTGTCCGCTCAGACTTGGTCATCGGTGATCCGAATCACGGCGAGTACGACTCCTCATCACCATCCCCTTGAACGCTCCGCACTCGATCTACAAGTGGTATGTAGATGCAAACTCACCCTTGACTCATTGCTTAGATGAACTCATAGATGGATCTTGGTGAAACCGTAGGAAAAATTTTAATTTTCTGCAACGCTCCCCACAAAGGGCATCATGAGCTAGGTCTATGCGTAGTTCTCTATTGCACGAGTAGAACACAATTTTGTTGTGGGCGTGATCTTGTCAACTTACTTGCCGCTACTAGTCTTATCTTGCTTCAGCGGTATTGTGGATGAAGCGCCCGACCAACCTTACACATACGCTTACGTGAGACCGGTTCCACCGATCGACATGCACTAGTTGCATAAGGTGGCTGGCGGGTGTCCGCTCTCCCACTTTAGTTGGAGCGGATTCGATGAAAAGGGTCCTTATGAAGGGTAAATAGAAGTTGACAAAATCACGCCAGGTTATTCGTAGGTAAGAAAACGTTTTGCTAGAACCCAATTGCAGCCACGTAAAAGATGCAACAACAATTAGAAGACGCCTAACTTGTTTTTGCAGCAATTGTCATGTGATGTGATATGGCCAAGTTGTGATGAATGATGAATGACATATTGTGATGTATGAGATCATGTTCTTGTAATAGGAATCACGACTTGCATGTCGATGAGTATGACAACCGCAGGAGCCATAGGAGTTGTCTTTATTTTGTATGACCCATGCGGTCATTGAAGAACGCCATGTAAATTACTTTACTTGTTTGCTAAACGCTTAGCCATAGAAGTAGAAGTAGTCGCTGGCGGACAACTTCATGAAGACACGATGATGGAGATCATGATGATGGAGATCATGGTGTCATGCCGGTGACAAGATGATCATGGAGCCCCGAAGATGGAGATCAATGGAGTTTTATGATATTGGCTATATCATGTCACTACTATATAATTGCATGTGATGTTTATTATGTTTATGCATCTTGTTTACTTAGAACGACGGTAGTAAATAAGATGATCCTTACAACAATTTCAAGAAGTGTTCTCCCTAACTGCACCGCTGCTAAAGTTCGTCGCTTCAAGCACCACGTGATGATCGGTGTGATAGATCCTTACGCTCACATACAACGGTGTAAGACAGTTTTACACATGCAAAACACTTAGGGTTAACTTGACGAGCCTAGCATGTACAGACATGGCCTCGAACACGGAGACCGAAAGGTCGAACACGAAGTCGATGGAAGATGCGATCAACATGAGAATGTTAACCGACGATGACTAGTCCGTCTCACGTGATGATCGGACACGGCCTAGTCGACTCAGATCGTAACACTTAGATGACTAGAGGGATGTCTAATCTGAGTGGGAGTTCATTAAAATAATTTGATTAGATGAACTTAATTATCATGAACTTAGTCTAAAACTTTTGAATAATATGTCTTGTAGATCAAATGGCCAACGCCATGTCAACATGAACTTCAACGCTGCTCCTAGAGAAAACCAAGCTGAAGGATGATGGCAGCAACTATACGGACTGGGTCCGAACCTTAGGATCATCCTCATAGCTGCCAAGAAAGCATATGTCCTTGAAGCACCGTTAGGTGACCCACCTGCTCTCCCAAAGACTGCAAGACGATTTGAACGCTTGGCGCACACGCATCGATGATTACTCCTCGCTCAAGGCGGCATGCTTTACAACTTAGAACCGGGGCTCCAAAAGCATTTTGAGCAACACGGAGCATATGAGATGTTCGAGGAGCTGAAACTAGTTTTCCAAGCTCATGCCCGGGTCGAGAGATATGAAGTCTCCGACAAGTTCTATAGTTGTAAGATGGAGGAAAACAGTTCCGTCAGTGAGCATATACTCAAAATGTCTGGGTTGCACAGCCGCCTGTCCCAGCTGGACATTAACCTCCCGGATGAGGCGGTCATTAACAGAATCCTTCAGTCGCTCCCACCAAGCTACAAGAGCTTTGTGATGAACTATAATATGCAGGGGATGGTGAAGACCATTCCCGAAGTATTCTCAATGCTGAAGTCAGCAGAGGTTGAAATCAAGAAAGAACATCAAGTGTTGATGGTCAATAAGACCACTAAGTTCAAGAAGGGCAAGGGTAGGAAGAACTTCAGGAAGGACGGCAAGGATGTTGCCGCCCGCAAGCCAGCTTGCCGGAAGAAGTCAAAGAATGGACCCAAGCCCGAGACTGAGTGCTTTATTGCAAAGGGAAGGGCCATCGAAGCGGAACTGCCCCAAATACTTAGCGGACAAGAAGGCCGCAACACTAAAGGTATATTTGATATACATGTAATTGATGTGTACCTTACCAAGACTCGTAGTAACTCCCGGTATTTGATACCGTGCCGCTGTTCATATTTGTAACTCACAGCAGGAGCTGCGAATAAGCGGAGATCGGCGAAGGACGAGGTGACGGCGCGCCGGGAATGGTTCCAGAGTCGATGTGATCGCCGCGGCACGCTACCTCTACATTTACCTACGGGATTAGTTTTGAACCTTAATAATTGTTATTTGGTGCCAAGTTTGAGCATGAACATTGTATCCGGATCTCGCTTAATGCGAGATGGCTACTCATTTAAACCGAGAATAATGGTTGTTCTATTTATATGAGAGATATGTTTTATGGTCATGTCCGATGGTCAATGGTTTATTCTTAATGAATCTCGAGCGTAATGTTACACATATTCATAGCGTGAATACCAAAAGATGTAAAGTTGATAACGATAGTCCCACATACTTGTGGCACCGCCGCCTTTGGTCACATTGGTGTCAAGCGCATGAAGAAGCTCCATGCTGATGGACTTTGGAGTCTCTAGATTATGAATCATTTGACACATGCGAACCATGCCTCATGGGCAAGATGACCAAGACTCCGCTTCTCCGAACAATGGAGCGAGCAACCAACTTGTTGGAGATCATACATACCGATGTGTGCGGTCCAATGAGTGTTGAGGCTCATGGAGGATATCGTATGTTCTCACTCACAGATGACTTGAGTAGATATGGGTATGTCTACTTGATGAAACACAAGTCCGAGACCTTGAAAAGTTCAAGGAATTTCAGAATGATGTAGAGAATCAACGTGACCGAAAGATAAAATTCTTACGATCGGATCGTGGAGGAGAATATTTAAGTCACGAATTTGGTACACACTTAAGAAAATGTGGAATCAGATCACAACTCACGCCGCCGAACACCTCAGCAGAACGGTGTGTCCGAACGTCAGAATCGCACTCTATTGGATTTGGTGCGATCCATGATGTCTCTACCGATTTACCGCTATCATTTTGGGGATACGCCTAGAGACAGCTACATTCACTTTAAATAGGGCACCGCCTAAACCGCTGAGACGACACCGTATGAATTATGGTTTGGGAAGAAACCTAAGCTGTCGTTTCTAAAAGTTTGGGGATGCGATGCTTATGTCAAGAAACTTCAACCTGAAAAGCTCGAACCCAAGTAAAAAAAATGCGTCTTCATAGGATACCCTAAAGAAACCATTGGGTATACGTTCTACTTAAGATCCGAGGGCAAGGTCTTTGTTGCCAAGAACGGATCCTTTCTGGAAAAAGAGTTTCTCTCGAAAGAAGTAAGTGGGAGGAAAGTAGAACTCGATGAAGTACTACCTCTTGAACGGGAAAGTAGTGCAGCTCAGGAAAATGTTCCTTTGATGCCTACACCAACTGAAGAGGAAAATAATGATGATGATCAAGGTACTTCGGATCAAGTTGCTACTGAACTTTGTAGGTCCACAAGGACACGTTCCGCACTGTAGGGGTACGCAACCCTGTCCCGAAATCATGTTGTTAGACAACGCTGAACCTTCAACTATGAAGAAGCGATGGCGGCCCAGATTCCAACAAATGGCTAGAAGCCATGAAACCGAGATAGAATCCATGTATGAAAACAAAGTATGGACTTTGACCGACTTGTTCGATGATCGGCGAGCGATAGAAAACAAATGGATCTTTAAGAAGAAGACGGACGCAGATGGTAATGTCACCATCTATAAAGCTCGACTTGTCGCTAAGGGTTATCGACAAGTTCAAGGGATTGACTACGATGAGACCTTTTCTCCCGTAGCGAAGCTTAAGTCCGTCCAATCATGTTAGCAATTGCCGATACTATGATTATGAGATATGGCAGATGGACGCCAAAACAGCTGCCTTAACGGTTATCTTAAGGAAGAGCTGTATATGATGCAGCCGGAAGGTTTTGTCGATCCTAAGAATGCTAACAAAGTATGCAAGCTCCAGCGATCCATTTATGGGCTGGTGCAAGCATCTCGAGTTAGAACATTCGCTTGATGAGATGATCAAAGCGCTTAGTTTATGCAGACTTATGGAGAAGCTCTGCTTAGAAGAAAGTGAGTGGGAGCTCAGAGCATTTCTCATATTATATGTAGATGACATACTTTTGATGGGAAATGATATAGAACTCTTGGACAACATTAAGGCCTACTTGAATAAGTGTTTTTCAATGAAGGACCTTGGAGAAGTTGTTATATATTAGGCATCAAGATCTATAGAGATAGATCGAGACGCCTCATAGGTCTTTCACAAAGCACATACCTTGATAAGATTTTGAAGAAGTTCAAAATGGATCAGTCCAAGAAGGGTTCTTGCCTGATTGCAAGGTGTGAGATTGAGCTCGCTCAATGCCCCACCACGGCAAAAGATAAAGAAGAGATGAGTGTCATCCCCTATGCTTCAGCCATAGGATCTATTATGTATGCCATGCTGTGTACCAGACCTGATGTAAACCTTGCCGTAAGTTTGGTAGGAAGGTACCAAAGTAATCCCGCAAGGAACACCGGACAGCGGTCAAGAATATCCTAAAGTACCGAAAAGGACAAAGGACATGTTTCGCTTATGGAGGTGACGAAGAGCTCGTCAGAAGGGTTACGCCGACGCTTAGCTTCGACACAGATCCGATGACTCTAAGTCACAAACCGGATACGGTATATGTTGAATGGTGGAGCAAGAAGCTGGTGCAGCTGCAAGCAGAGCGTGGCGGGATCTACATGTGAAGCAGAGTACATGGCAGCCTCGAGGCAGCGATGAAGCAATTTGGGTGAAGGAGTTCATCACCGACCTAGGAGTCATACCCAATGCGTCGGGCCGATCAAACTCTTCTCGGGATAACACCGAGCTATTGCACTTGCTAAGGAGCCCAGGTTTCACAAGAAGACCAGGCACATCAAGTTGCCGCTCAACTCCATCCGTGAAAATGTTCAAGATGGAGACATAGAAATTTGTAAAGTGCATACGGATCTGAATGTCGCAAACCGCTGACTAAACCTCTTCCATGGGCAAAACATGATCAACACCGTAACTCTATGGGTGTTCGATTCATCACAATGTGACTAGATTATTGACTCTAGTGCAAGTGGGAGACTGTTGAAATATGCCCTAGAGGCAATAATAAAAGCATTATTATTATATTTCCTTGTTCATGATAATTGTCTTTATTCATGCTATAATTGTATTATCCGGAAATCGTAATACACGGTGAATACATAGACTACAATACGCCCCTAGTAAGCCTCTAGTTGACTAGCTCGTTGGTCAACAGATAGTCATGGTTTCCGACTATGGACATCGATGTCATTGATAACGGATCACGCCATTAGGAGAATGACGGATGGACAAGATCCAATCCTAAGCATAGCACAAGATCGTAGTTCGCTTTGCTAGAGCTTTTCCAATGTCAAGTATCTCTTCCTTAGACCATGAGATCGTAACTCCCGGATACAGAGAGTGCTTTGGTGTACCAAACGCCACAACGTAATCGGGTGACTATAAAGGTGCACTACAGTATCTCCGAAAGTGTCTGCTGGTTGACACGGATCGAGACAGGATTTGTCACCCGCATGACGGAGAGGTATCACCGGCCCACTCGGTAGTGCATCATCACAATGAGCTCAAAGTGACCAAGTGTCCGTCACGGATCATGCATTATGGTACGAGTAAAGTGACTTGCCGGTAACGAGACCGAACGAGGTATTGGGATACCGACGATCGAAGTCTCGCAAGTAACATACCGCCCGACAAAGGGAATGGTATACGGGTTGCTTTAATCTCGACATCTGGTTCATCCGATGACATCATCGAGGAGCATGTGGGAGCCAACATGGGTATCCAGATCCCGCTGTTGGTTATTGACCCGAGAGCGCCTCGGTCATGTTCAGATGTCTCCGAACCCGTAGGGTCTACACACTTAAGGTTCGTGACGCTTAGGGTTATTAGGAAGACTTGTATGTGATTACCGAATTTTGTTCGAGTCCCGATGAGATCCCGGACGCCACGAGGAGTTCCTAAGGGTCCGGAGGTAAAGATTTATATATGGAAAGTTGTCAAACGGACACCGGAAAGTTTCGGGGCATACTGTATTGTACGGGGTCACCGGAAGGGTTCCGGAGGTCCACCGAGGGGCCACCTCCCGGGGCCACTTGGGCTGCGTGGGGAAGGAGCCAGCCTCGTGGCTGGCGACCCCTTGGGCCCTTGCGCCTAGGGTTTGGGAACCCCAGAGGGGCGCCTTGCTTGGGGGCAAGCCACCTCCTTGGCCGCCGCCTCCTCTAGATGCCATCTAGAGGGGCCGCCCCTGCCCCTTCCCCTATAAATAGAGGGGTGAGGGAGGCTGAACACCCAAGCCAAGGCGCAGCCCTCCTCCCCAAACACCTCTCCTCCGCACGTGCTTGGCGGCTCGCCGGATTATCGCTGCACCAACTACACCACGCCGTGGCTGCCATTGAGCTGTCTTCTTCAACCTCTCCTTCCTCCTTGCTGGATCAAGACGGAGGAGACGCCGTCTGCACTGCACGTGTGTTGAATGCGGAGGTGCTGTCCGCTTAGTACTTGGTCATCGGTGATCCGAATCACGGCGAGTACGACTCCTCATCACCATCCCCTTGAACGCTCCGCACTCGATCTACAAGTGGTATGTAGATGCAAACTCACCCTTGACTCGCTGTTTAGATGAACTCATAGATGGATCTTGGTGAAACCGTAGGAAAATTTTTAATTTTCTGCAACGCTCCCCAACAATATGTCATGTGATGTGATATGGCCAAGTTGTGATGAATGATGAATGACATATTGTGATGTATGAGATCATGTTCTTGTAATAGGAATCACGATTTGCATGTCGATGAGTATGACAATGTGGCAGTGGAGCCATAGGAGCTGTCTTTATTTTAGTATGACTCAATGTCATTGAAGAACGCCATGTAAATTACTTTACTTTATTGCTAAACGCCAAGCCATAGAAGTAGAAGTAGTCACATGGACAACTTCATGAAGACACGAAGGATGGAGATCATGATGATGGAGATCATGGTGTCATGCGCCGGTGACAAGATGATCATGGAGCCCTGGAAGATGGAGATCAATGGAGTTTCATGATATTGGCCATATCATGTCACTACTATATAATTGCATGTGATGTTTATTATGTTTATGCATCTTGTTTACTTAGAACTACTGTAGAAAGTAAGATGATCCTTCTAACAATTTCAAGAAGTGTTCTCCCTAATCGCGTACCTCTGCATAAAGTTCGTCGTTTCAAGCACCACGTGATGATCGGTGTGATAGATCCCACGCTCACATACAACGGTGTAAGATAGCTTTTACACATGCAAAACACTTAGGGTTAACTTGACTAGCCTAGCATGCACAGCATATGGCTCCTCACATGGAGACCGAAAGGTCGTAACACGAAGTCGTATGGAAGATGCGATCAACATGAGAATGTTCACCGACGATGACTAGTCCGTCTCAATGGATGATCGGACACGGCCTAGTCGACTCGGATCGTGTAACACTTAGATGACTAGAGGGATGTCTAATCTCGAGTGGGAGTTCATTAAATAATTTGATTAGATGAACTTAATTATCATGAACTTAGTCTAAAAACTTTTGAATAATATGTCTTGTAGATCAAATGGCCAACGCCATGTCAACATGAACTTCAACGCGCTCTCAGAGAAAACCAAGCTGAAAGATGATGGCAAAGAATTATACGGACTGGGTCCGAACCTTAGGATCATCCTCATAGCTGCTAAGAAAGCATATGTCCTTGAAGCACCGTTAGGTGACCCACCTGTTCTCCCAAGACTGCAAGACGATTTGAACGCTTGGTAGACACGTGATCGATGATTACTCCCTCGCTCAAAGGCGGCATGCTTTACAAATTAGGAACCGGGCTCCAAAAAGCGCTTTTGAGCAATATGGAGCATAGGAGATGTTCGAGGAGCTGAAACTAGTTTTCCAAGCTCATGCCCGGTCGAGATATGAAGTCTTCGACAAGTTCTATTGTTGTAAGATGGAGGAAAACAGCTCTGTGGAGTGAGCATATACTCAAAATGTCCTGGGTTGCCATACCGTCATTCTACTGGACATTAACCTCCTGATGAGGCGGTCATTGACAGAATCCTTCAACAGCCCCACCAAGCCAAGCAAGAGCTTTGTGATGAACTAGAATATGCAGGGGATGGTGAAGACCATTCCTCAAGTATTTTCAACGTCAAGTCGGCAGAGGTTGAAATCAAGAAAGAACATCAAGTGTTGATGGTCAATAAGACCACTAAGTTCAAGAAGGGCAAGGGTAAGAAGAATCAAGAAGGACGGCAAAGATATTGTTGCCCGGTGCAAGCCGCTTCGCCGAAGAAGTCAAAGAATGGAACGCTTCTCAGACCGAAAGTGTTTTTATTGCAAGGGAAGGGTCATCGAAGCGGAACCGCCCCAAATACTTAGCTGATAAGAAGGCCGCAGTACCAAAGGTATATTTGATATACATGTAATTGATGTGTACCTTACCCAGATCAGAGTAACTCCCTGGTATTTGATACCGTGCCGCTGTTCATATTCGTAACTCACAAAAGAGAGCTGCGGAATAAGCGGAGATCGGCATGAAGGACGAGGTGACGGCGCGCTGCGGAATGGTTCCTAGTCGATGCGATCGTGGCTTGCGACGCTACCTCTACATTTACTCACGGATTAGTTTTGAACCTTAATAATTGTTATTTGGTGCCAAGTTTGAGCATGAACATTGTATCCGGATCTCGATTAATCGCTAGATGGCTACTCATTTAAATCTGAGAATAATGGTTGTTCTATTTATATGAGAGATATGTTTTATGGTCATGCTCCAATGGTCAATGGTTTATTCTTAATGAATCTCGAAGTTTAATGTTGTTAACATATTCATAGCGTGAATACCAAAAGATGTAAAGTTGATAAACGATAGTCCCATATACTTGTGGTAATCGCCGCCTTTGGTCACATTGGTGTCACAGCTTACGAAGAAGCTCCATGTCGATGGACTTTTGGAGTCTCTAGATTATGAATCATTCTGACACATGCGAATCCATGCCTCATGGGCAAGATGACCAAGACCTGCTTCTCCGAATAATGGAGCGAAAGCAACCAACTTGTTGGAAATCATACATACCGACATGTAAAGCGGTCCAATGAGTGTTGAGGCTCATGGAGGATATCAAGTATGTTCTCACTCAGTATGACTTGAGTAGATATGGGTATGTCTACTTGATGAAACACAAGTCTGAGACCTTTGAAAAGTTCAAGGAATTTCAGAATGAAGTAGAGAATCAACGTGACCGAAAGATAAATTTCTGGATCGATCGGATCAGAGGAGAATATTTAAGTCACTTAATTTGGTACACACTTAAGAAAATGTGGAATCGTTATTACAACTCACGTTGACCGAACAATTCAGCAGAACGGTGTATCCGAACGCCGTAATCAAGATTTTATTGATAATATGGTGCATCCATGATGTCTCTTACCGATTATATCGCTATCATTTTGGGGATACGCCTAGAGACAGCTACATTCACTTTAAATAGGGCACCGCCTAAGTCCGCTGGAGACGACACCGTATGAATTATGGTTTGGGAAGAAACCTAAGCCGTCGCTTTCTAAAAGTTTGGGGATGGCGCTTATGTCAAGAAACTTCAACCTGAAAAGCTCGAACCCAAGTCGAAAAATGCGCCTTCATAGGATACCCTAAAGAAACCATTGGGTATACTCTTTCTACTTAAGATCCGAGGGCAAGATCTTTGTTGCTTAAGAACGGATCCTTTTCGAAAAAGAGTTTCTCTCGAAGAAGTATCGAGGAAAGTAGAACTCGGCGAAGTACTACCTCTTGAACAGGAAAGTAGTGCAGCTCGTAAAAATGTCCCGTGATGCCTAAGCACCAACCGAAGAGGAAAATAATGATGATGATCATGGTACTTCTGATCAAGTGCTATCGAATCAGAGGGTCCACAAGGACACGCTCAAGACTAGAGTGGTACGGGCAACCATGTCCTCGGAAATCATGTTGTTAGACAACAAAGGAACCTTCTAACTATGAAGAAGGATGAACACGCCCAGATTCCAACAAATGGCTAGAAGCCATGAAACCGAGATAGAATCCATGTATGAAAAACAAAGTATGGACTTCGACCGACTGGTTCTGATGATCAAGCAGCTGATAGAAAAACAAATGGATCTTTAAGAAGAAGACGGACGCTGATGGTAATGTCACCATCTACAAAGCTCGACTTGTCGCTAAGGGTTATCGGCAAGTTCAAGGGATTGACTACGATGAGACTTTTTCTCCCGTATAAGCTTAAGTCCGTCTGAATCATCTTAGCAACCGTCGCATACTATGATTATGAGATATGGCAGATGGATCGCCAAAACCGCATTCCTTAACGGGTATCTTAAGGAAGAACTGAATATGATGCAGCCGGAGGTTTTGGTCGATCCTAAGAATGTTAGTATGCAAGCTCCAATGATCCATTTATGGGCGGTGCAAGTATCTCTTGAGTTAGAACATTCGCTTGATGAAATGATCAAAGTTGCTTTGGGTTTATGCGCATTTATGGAGAAGCCTACGCTACAAGAAAGTGAGTGGGAGCTTCAGCATTTCTCATATTATATGTAGATGACATACTTTGATGGGAAATGATATAGAATTCTTGGACAGCATTAAGGCCTACTTGAATAAGTGTTTTTCAATGAAGGACCTTGAGAAGCTCATATATATTAGGCATCAAGATCTATAGAGATAGATCAAGACGCCTCATAGGTCTTTTCACAAAGCACATACCTTGATAAGATTTTGAAGAAGTTCAAAATGGATCAGTCCAAGAAGGGTTCGCTCGTGACAGTAAGGTGTGAGATTGAGCCTCGGCTCAATGTCCCACCAATTGCAAAAAGATAAAGAAGAGATGAGTGTCATCCCCATGCTTCACCCATAGGATCTATTATGTATGCTATGCTGTGTACAGACCTGATGTAAACTCTTGCAGAAGTTTGGTAGGAAGGTACCAAAGTAATCCCCGGCAAGGAACACATGACATAGGGTCAAGAATATACTAAAGCACCGAAAAGGACAAAGGACATGTTTCTATTTATGGAGGTGACGAAGAGCCCGTCAGAAGGGTTACGCCGACGCTTAGCTTCGACATTGACCTGATGACTCTAAGTCATAAACCGGATATTGTATATGTTGGAATGGTGGAGCCAAATGTCAGGCAAATGCAGCGAAAGCCGTATGGATCTACATGTGAAGGGCAGTAGTACATGGCAGCCCGGAGGGCAAGCAGGTATGAAGTACTTTGGGTGAAGGAGTTCATCACCAACGAGAGTCATACCCAATGCGCCGGGGCCGATCAAACTCTTCTGCGATAACACTGGTGCTATTGCATTTGCCATGGAGCCTGTGTTTCACAAGAAGACAGTGCACATCAAGCTGCCGCTCAACTCCATCCGTGAAAATGTTCAAGATGGAGACATAGAAATTTGAAAAGCGTATGGATCTGAATGTCGCAGATCGGTTGACCAAACCTCTTCCAAGGGCAAAACATGATCAACACCTTTAACTCTATGGGTGTTCGATTCATCACAATGTAACTAGATTATTGACTCTGTGCAAGTGGGAGACTGTTGGAAATATGCCCTAGAGGCAATAATAAAAGCATTATTATTATATTTCCTTGTTCATGATAATTGTCTTTATTCATGCTATAATTGTATTATC
>JAHIAM010008198.1:0-19376 GCA_021605205.1 Aegilops longissima | reverse complement strand
GAAACGAATGTTGGTGCCTATGGACTTCTGAAAAGAATCCCAAAACTTGGAGGTAAAGATGCTGCCACGGTCTCAAGAGATCACTTGTGGAATGCCGCAAGGAGACAATCCTCGAGGTGTATAGCTCGCCAACCGAGCTGCTGTGATGGATTCTTTGATAGGAAGAAAATGAGCCACTTTAGTAAGCTTGTCAATGACAACGAAGATAGCATCATTTCCACGCTTGGACTTTGGAAACCAGTCATGAAGTCCATTTCGATATGATCAAACTTCCATTCTCGAATAGCAAGAGGTTGAGGAGACCAGCTGGTCGCTGGTGTTCTGCTTTCACTCTTCTCGCAGACATCACACTCATTCACGAATTGAGCAATTTCGCGCTCATTCGAGTCCACCAATATGACTGCTTGAGGTCATGGTACATCTTCGTATTTCCGTGATGAATGGATAGAAGCGAATTGTGAGCCTCGCTCATAATGACTTTTCTCAGATCACCCTTAGGAACCACAATCCGTCCTCAAAGAAAAGAGTATCTTTGTCATCAATGTGGAAGCACTTGTATTTGAATGCCCTTGTCGATACCATGCTTCACCTTTTTCACCATGGTATCCAGAAGTTGAGCCTCACGAATCTGGTCTTCCAAAGTAGGAGAGACTATGAGGTTGGCAAGAAGGCCTTGAGGAACAACTTGAAGATTCAGCTTATGGAAAGCTTCACAGAGATCCGTTGAAGGGCTTGAGGATTAAACTGCTGCAAGAAGCCTTCCTGCTCAAAGCATCTGCAATGACATTGGCCTTGCCTTGAGTATATTCAATACTTGGGTTGTACTCTTGAATCATTTCACCCATCGAGTCTGCCTCGAGGTTGAGGTTGGGCTGAGTGAAGATATACTTGAGACTCTTGTGATCGGTGAAAATGTCCACTTTCCTTCCCAACAAGAGATGTCTCCATGTTATCAATGCATGGACAACCGCCGCCAACTCAAGATCGTGAGTGGGGTAGTTCTTTTCGCTGGGCTTCAAATGACGAGAGGTATAGGCCACAACTCTTCTCTTGCATTAACACAGCACCGAGACCTTGAAGAGAAGCATCACGTAAAACTTCAATGGCTTGGATTCATCAGAGGAGTCAAGACAGAGCTGTGACGAGTTTCTTTGAGAGTATTGAAAGCAACGCCACACTCAGAGACCGATATACTTCACATGCTTCGAGGAGGTTGGAAAGAGGCTTTGCAATCTTGGAGAAGTTCTCAACTAATCTTCGCAATAGCTTGCAAGACCAAGAAAATCATGGAGCTGCTTGACATTCCGAGGAGGTTCCTAATTCACAATTGCGGACACCTTCTCGGATTAACAGCGATGCCCTTGGCGGAGATGATATGACCAAGATAAAGCACTTCATCAAGCCAAAATTCACATTTGGAAAACTTAGCATAGAATTGATGCTCTCGAGCTTGTCTAGCACCAATCGAAATGTTTGGCATGATCCTTCTTATTCTTGGAGAAGACCAAAATATCATCATGATAGACCAAGACGAATTCATTGGTGTAGGGTTGAAGATGAAATTCATCATCCGAGAGAATGTTGGAGGAGCATTGACAAGGCCGAAAGACATGACAAGATATTCATAAGAACCAAAGCTTGTTCTCAATGCTGTCTTGGGAATATCTTGTTCACGAATGCGAATCTGATGATAACCCATACGGCGGTCAAGCTTGGAGAACACTTTAGCACCTTTGAGTTGCTCGAAAAGCTCATTGATGTTGGGAAGTGGATACTTGTTCTTGATTGTCTTCTTATTCAATGGACGGTAATCGACGAAAGTCGGTCCGCGCCATCCTTCTTCCGGACAAAAAGAACACCACAACCCCAAGGAGATGAACTCGGTCCGATCAAACCCAGACGCTCTTGTTCATCGAGCTGCTTCTTCAATTCCTTCAGCTCATCAGGTCCAAGCTTGTAAGGACGCTTGCAAACGGGTTCAAAGGCCAGCTCAAGATCGATAACTAATTCAACCGGCCGATGAGGAGGCATACCCGAAGCTCTTCCGAAAGACATCTTGGTACTCACAAACGATCGAATCGAGAGATAGCATCCAATTCGCCTTCTCATTGAGAGAAAACAACCAATGGTTTCATCACGAGCGCATAGATGATCACATCATTAGAAGAGTGAGTCAATTGAATTTCCGCAGCACAATCAAGCTGAGCTTTGTGCCGATAAAGCCACCCATTCCAAGAATTAGATCAATATCCGAGTCACCAAGGACAATAGGTTTAGCCGAAATCTATAATCGCCCATCTTGATAGAAACATCCGGACGCAAACATTAGATGCCATTTGCTTACCCGGGACACAATCTTCAACGGAATAGGAATCTTTTCCGTCACAAACTCATGCTTGGCAACAAAAGGTCTCGAATGAAAGAAAGCGATGCACCAAAGATCAAATAAGACTTTTGCAGAATATCATTAATCGAGAGATTACCCATTATCACATCGAAGATTCCTCCGCTTGAGCTGCATTCATCATATTGACCTTAGCATGCTTTGGATTATGCTTGACCACTGCATTGCCGGAAGATTTCACAGAGGAGGAGGCGAAGACGCCTTTGGTTGAAGCACTTGTTCGTGATAGTGACCTTTTTGCCGACACTTGTTGCAAGTCACCCGTAGAGCGGACGGTGGTAAGGAGCACTTGACCTTGGAGCTTGAGAATTAGACTTGTTCTAATAGCCTGGTTGGGTGGGTGGGAAGATCCACGACCACCTGAGTTCTTCTCACGATAAGGCCGACGGAACGGAGGAGGAGGAAGGTAGAACTTCGCCGCTTAGCTGCCACTTGAGAGGAAGAAGAAGACTGAACTGCATCCCCGATTCTCTTCTTAGAAGCCTCACATTTGAGCTTGGCAGCTTCTTGCTTCAGTGCCATGTTGTAGAATTCATCATACTTTTCTCGCTCAAAAGCACAAGAGCTAATTGCAGATTTTCTCCGAGACCACCTCTGAATTGATAGATCATACTCTTTTCATCGTGGACGCCTTGCTTAGCAAAGCGAGCGAAGTTTCTCGAACTGGATATTGTATTGATACACGTACATGTTGCCTTGCTTGAGATTGCGGAACTCCTCACGCTTGCTCTCAACAACACTTTTCGAATGTGGTGAGCTCAAATCTCGGCGAACTCATCCTGTAATGACACGACCTCCTCTCGAATCTTTGTATTGTCGGTACCACTCAAAGAGCTTGGTCCTTGAGTTGAAACGATGCAAACTTGACAAAGTCCTCGTGTCCGACATTGCTACATTCAAAGTGTTTGCAGATGTCCACAAGCCAATCGTCAGCCGCCTCAGTGGCCTCGGCTACGTAAACCGAAAGACTTCGCTGATTAGCGAGGAACCGACCGAGAGTAGCAAAGTTCGATCTGGTTGTTGCCTTGACCTTGATTTCCTTGACTGCCTTGCCTTGAGTACGCTTCTGCAAGAGCTGCAAAATCATCCGAGCATTGGCATTGGTGGCTGCCATGATAGTTGCCAGCCTCCGGAGGCGGAGGTGGAGGTGGAGGGTTCGACTGATTCCCATCATTTCGTTCCGGATTCAGACGCATTGGCGGAGCCATCCTGAAGAGGGTGACATCCGTTAGCACTTTGATAGACAAATAGTCAAGTAGAATCAACGGATAGAAATTGCAACATATAGTCTTCACAATAAACATTCGAACAAGGACGAACGAATGAATTCCAAAGTTAACATCACACGTCCATTAATGTGAGAATCCACTTAGATAAAGGTATGAAATCACCATCTGCCTTTGAAACAACTCGAATATCACAATTGAAAACAAAAGATTGGATTCTAGAATAAGCCGGAACAAACACATGATAGAGATTTCGCCCAAAGTGTTTGTGGTGGGGCCCACACGGGCACGACGTACAACGGACGTCACGAATGACAAACAAGACGCCCCTAATCAGCATAGCCAAGGATTCTTTAAGACGCCATGACCACAGTAAAGCGACCGTGAATGGGCGGACCACTAGACGCTGAACCCCAATCTCAAATCATACATCCGCCGGAAAGATATCCCGTAAGCTACTAGAATTCCCACCTATAAACTCCAAACTTTCTGGTTATGCAATCTGGTGTTGGGGACAGGGACACAAAATATATCACCCAAACTAACAATACCTAGATCCAGTCAGATCCATCCGTCAACACATCACCAAGAAATCCTCGAAATCGTGGTACCTCGACCTTCAAAAAACATCCGTTATACAAGTCATGGCAATACTCCCGAGCTCGCCCAAAGATCGGGTTATCGGGTTATCTCACCAACAACTGCACAAAAGAGATTTCATGTCGGCAAATCTCGTATTCCGAATCTGAACGATAAAATTGTGACGACAACACCTTGAGCTCAACTCCCCGACACCGCCACAACCCCTAAATGTCGAGGCACCAAGAACAATGTTCTCGCCACAAAACCATCGGAACGATCCCAAGATACCCGCTGATCCTAAATTTTTTAGTGAAATTTGAGGAGAGGAGAGTCAAAATTTCTACGCCAGAGACCTCACAGAGCGATTTAAGGACCTGGGGAGTAAAAGAATCCTACTCCGATATATATAATCCTAAGACTCAAAACATTTTCCATTCTAGACTCAACAACGCCAGAAACAATCAAGTAGGGGGCTCCTAAGTCGGGGAAGGCTCTGATTACCAACTTGTAACGCCCTCGATGCGGCTATATCTCCCACATGTCGAGGCACGACTTAGAGGCATAACCGCATTGAAAGCAATGTCGCAAGTGAGGTAATCTTCACACAACCCATGTAATACATAAGGAAAGAGATACATAGTTGGCTTACAAATGCCACTTCACACAATACATAAATAAACATCCATCATTCAGAGTACACTCAAGGTCCGACTACGGAACCAAAATAAAAGAAGATACCCCAAATGCTACACAGATCCCCGATCGTCCCAACTGGCTCCACTACGATCATCGTGAAAGACACATAGTAACGACCACGCCTCGTCGAACTCCCACTTGAGCTCGGTTGCGCCACCTGCACCGCATCATCGGCACCTGCAACTGTTTTGGTAGAATCTGTGAGTCACGGGACTCAGCAATCTCACACCCGCGAGATCAAGACTATTTAAGCTTATAGGAAGGACAGAGTTGTAAGGTGGAGCTGCAGCAAGTTTACTAGCATATATGGTGGCTACATTCGCAAAAGAGAGCGAGGAGAGAAGCAAAGCACGGTCGTGAAGCTAGTAGCGATCAAGAAGTGATCCTGAACTACTTACGCCAAACATAACTCCAACATCGTGTTCACTTCCCTGACTCACCGAGAAGAGACCATCACGGTTACACACGCGTTGATGTGTATTTTAATTGAGGTCAACTTCGGTTTTCTACAACCGACATTAACAAATTCCCATCTGCCTCATAACCGCGGGCACGGCTTTCAAAGATAATACCCCGCAGGGTGTCCCAACTTAGCCCATTATAAGCTCTCACGGTCAACGGGGATATTCTTCTACCGAAGACCCGATCAATCTCGAATCCCGGACTACAAGACATTTCGACAGCAATAAAACAAGACCAGCAAGCCGCCTGACAGCCGACAAACCCGATAGGAGCTGCACATATCTCGCTCTCGTGGCACATCCGGATGAACACTACGTGACGGCAACCAAGATGCCCCAAGTTGCCCTCAGGTGGCACCGCAGTGGTTCTAGTTTGGACCAACACAAGGAGCATTGGCCCGGGGTTAAATAAAGATGACCTCGGCTCGCGAAACCCGGGGAAAAGGGCTTAGGTGGCAAATGGTAAAACCAAAGTTGGGCCTTGCTGGACGAGTCTTATTCAAAGCGAACTGTCAAGGGGTCCCATAAATCACCCAACCGTAAGGAACGCTAAATCAAGGAACATAACACCGTATGACGGAAACTAGGTGGCAAGAGGAACAAAACACTGCATAAGGCCGAGCCTTCCACCCTTTACCAAGTATATAGATGCATTAATTATAGCAGATATATATTGTGATATCCCCAACAAGTAAACATGTTCCAACAAGGAACAACATCTCCATGTTCCAACAAGGAACAAACTTCATCTTCACCGCAACTAGCAACGCTATAAGAGGGCTGAGCAAAGCGGTAACATAGCCAAACAACGGTTTGCTAGGAAAGGATGGTTAGGGCTGACATGGCAATATGGGTGGCATGATAAGCAAGTGATAGGCATCGTAGCATAGGCATAGCAAAAGAGCGAGCAACTAGCATAGCAAAGATAGAAGTGATTTCGAGGGTATGGTCATCTTGCCTGCAATGTTCTCAGAGTTGTCGAAAGCTTGATCCTCGTAAGAGTTCTCAACAGGTTCCTCGCTCACGCACTCGCCTCCGGCTCTACCCAAAGCAAGAACACAAACAAAGGAACCACAATAAATCACGGTGCAATGCACAAGCAACATGATGCAATATATGGCATGATATGCGGATGTGATATGCAATGCGTATGCGCCCCGAAGGAAAATGATGAACCAGGCATCAACTTGGCAAACCAAGTATGCCACTGAAAGATGAGATGATTTCGTTGAAATCGATATAAAGATCACCGAATCGGATGCACGGTTTGCAAATGACAAGCAAAACAAGAATGGCACAAATCTGCCATTAACAAAGATGATGCCACTTAGCAAGCAACAAGAAATTAAGCTACTGCACCCAAACGTATCAACAAAGCATATGGCAGTGATCTACTCAAGATGCTTGACAAAAGATGAACACTGAGCTACGGCTAAATCACAACATAACAGGTCCAAACAAGCATGGCAAAAGTGCACAAAATATCAGTCCGACATGGCAAAAACAGCATCAGGTAGCAATGTTCAGAGCAAGAAAACAACATGCTACAGGAACTTATAATACCAAAACAAGGCATGGCATGAATCTACTCAAAGCATAGAACAAAAGTCCCTTACTGACCATAAGCCAAAAAGGATCAAAAAATATAGTAACACCCATGTCAATATCGCAAGTTTCATAATGATTCAGCAACATGGCATGTCAAAACAGATAACAAGTAGGCATGTTTAAGAGCTCAAAGCACTCACTACAGGGCCTTTCATGATAAACTAAGCATACATACATCAAGAAGACATGGCATAGAATACATACATGGCAAGAACAACATCATAGCATACACGGATCAATCACAACAACCTTGGCAAAATTGAATAACATGTAAACAATCTGCCAGGAAACATTTTGTATCAAAAGTAGAGCTCGATTGACTCAAGCTATGGCACTCCACAATTGCAAACAAAGGCATGGATGGATAGAGCAAGACATGTAGAACAAAACATCCTTACTGAAGTATCTCAAAATATGCATGGATCTCTCGGTAGCATCAAGTTAACATGGCATCAAAATATCAGCAAAACAGAGCTGAAATCAGCAACATCAGGACACCTACTTTGCATGCTTGTGCTAGTCACCACATAGATCACAAAAATACATGGCATACACCCCTGGAAAGATGGCATGGCATATTACAAAACACATGTAGGACTCAAATTCATAGGGTGCACACATCAATCATAGCAAAATAACAAAGTGCATGTTCTGTTAAGAAACAGAAACTAACATCACATAGCCCTCTTCCAACAGCATTTCGGGCATCAAGATGAGCTCAAATGAAAATGATGCAATGAGATGAAATGATCTACTCGAGGCGAACATTTTGACATATTACACGCATGAAACGGAGCTACAGATGCAAAGTTATGATGCGTTGAAAATGCCACAAATAATCACAGAGTTAAAGACTTAGACGATTTTTAGGGGGGAAAAGTCAACCGAACGGGTCCGATCCAGATCGGGCCGGATCCGATCGAGGGCGGCGCGGCGCTGCTCTCCGTGGCCGGTCCGGGCGAGGGGCACCGTGGCCGGAGCGGGGCGCGGGCCGACGAGGTGGAGGGAGGCGACTGCGCGGCGGCGAGCGGGCGGGCGCCGGGCGGCGAAGTCCGTGGCGGGCGGCGGGCGGGGCGACGGTGCCGGGCGGGCGAGGGCCGGCGGCGGGCGGGCGCGGCGGTGGCGGCGGGCGGCGCGGAGGCGCGCGGGCCGGAGGCGGAGGGAGGCGACGCCGGCATGCGGGCGGCGCTGGCGCAAGGGCCTCCGTGGCTCAAGGCCGCGGCGGCGGGCGGCGGCGCACACTGGCTGCGGGGCGGCGGCGACAGGCCCGGCGGATCGGATGTGTCCGGCGCATGAGGGAGGAAGACTAGGGTTTCGGAGGAAGAAGACCCGGATTTGGAATGGGGGTTGCTTAAATAGGCATAGAGGGAGCTAGGAGAGTCCAAATGAGGTGTAGCTACCACACGATCGTGATCGAACGACGGAGAGCATGGAAGTGACTTAGATGGGTTATTGGACTATTTTGAAGGGGTGTTGGGCTGCAACTTAAAAGAGGCTTTTGCGAGAGTGCGGTTAACCGCTGAGTACCAAACGAGCTCCAAATGACCCGAACTTGACCGTGGTCTACCGTGGTATACCAAGGCCACTTGACAAACCTCGTCCATTCCGAGAAGGTTTAGTACCTGCCACGGAAAACGTAAAGGGGCCGCCGGGGAGATAGGAGTGCCGGATTGCAAAACGGACAACGGAAAAATGCTCGAATCATGAGACTAACACGTATGCAAATGCGATGCACATGATGACATGATATAAAATGCATGACATGGACAAAATGCAAAATGAAGAAAACCCAACCACGGAGGGAATATCATATCACAATGCCGAAAATGGCAAGAGTTGGAGTTACAAATATGGAAAGTTACTCCGGGTGTTACAACACTCCACCACTACAAGAGGATCTCGCCCCAGATCTAGGACTGAAAGAACTCCGGATATTCGAACGGAGGTGATCCTCGCGCCCCTGTGGCTTCACGGTCGGAATGGTGTGACCACTTCACTTTCAGGAATTTGATTGACTTGTTGCAGTCTTGCGCCGTTTCTTCAAGAATAGCAACGGGTGCTCATGATAAGAGAGATCTTCTTGAAGGTCAATTTCTTCGGTTGATAGTGCGCTCAGAGTCTTGAAGCACTTGGCGGTTGTGACACGTGAAACACATCATGCACGCTCGCAAAGTTGGACGGAAGCTCGTTGATAGGCTAGATCGCTTTTTTTCCAATGATCTTGAAAGGACCCACGATCTAGGGGCAAGCTTCCTTTGATACCGGGTTTACGAGTGCCTTTCATTGAGAGACGCGAGGTAGACATGGTCTCCGATTTCAAAAGCCACATCACGGTGCTTATCATCATAATAGTTTTCCGCGCGATTATGCTGCTTTGAGATTCTCACGAATGACTTTGCACATTTCTTCCGCTTCGTGGATCAAGTCATTGCCAAGAAGTTGGCGCTCACCTGCCCTGCACCAATTGAGAGGAGTACGCACTTTCTGCCATAGAGAATTTCGAATGGGGCCTTGCCCAACTCGCTTGGAAGCTGTTGTTGTAGGAGAACTCGCATATGGAAGACAATCTTCCCACTTCATACCGAAGAAATGACACAAGCCCCGAGCATATCTTCAAGGATTTGATTTACTCGCTCGACTTGGCCACTTGTTTGAGGATGGAAAGCTGTGCTGAAACGAATGTTGGTGCCTATGGCCTTCAAAAGAATCCCAAAACTTGGAGGTAAAGATGCTGCCACGGTCTCAAGAGATCACTTGTGGAATGCCGCAAGGAGACAATCTCGAGGTGTATAGCTCGCCAACCGAGCTGCTGTGATGGATTCTTTGATAGGAAGAAAATGAGCCACTTTAGTAAGCTTGTCAATGACAACGAAGATAGCATCATTTCCACGCTTTGACTTTGGAAACCAGTCATGAAGTCCATTTCGATATGATCAAACTTCCATTCGAATAGCAAGAGGTTGGAGGAGACCAGCTGGTCGCTGGTGTTCTGCTTTCACTCTTCTCGCAGACATCACACTCATTCACGAATTGAGCAATTTCGCTCATTCGAGTCCACCAATATGACTGCTTGAGGTCATGGTACATCTTCGCATTTCCGTGATGAATGGATAGAAGCGAATTGTGAGCCTCGCTCATAATGACTTTTCTCAGATCACCCTTAGGAACCACAATCCGTCCTCAAAGAAAAGAGTATCTTTGTCATCAATGTGGAAGCACTTGTATTTGAATGCCCTTGTCGATACCACGCTTCACCTTTTTCACCATGGTATCCGTGGTTGAGCCTCACGAATCTGGTCTTCCAAAGTAGGAGAGACTATGAGGTTGGCAAGAAAGCCTTGAGGAACAACTTGAAGATTCAGCTTATGAAAGCTTCACAGAGATCCGTTGGAAGGGCTTGAGGATTAAACTGCTGCAAGAAGCCTTCCTGCCAAAGCATCTGCAATGACATTGGCCTTGCCCGAGTATATTCAATACTTGGGTTGTACTTTTGAATCATTTCACCCATCGAGTCTGCCTGAGGTTGAGGTTGGGCTGAGTGAAGATATACTTGAGACTCTTGTGATCGGTGAAAATGTCCACTTTCCTTCCCAACAAGAGATGTCTCCATGTTATCAATGCATGGACAACTGCCGCCAACTCAAGATCGTGAGTGGGGTAGTTCTTTTCGCTGGGCTTCAACCGACGAGAGGTATAGGCCACAACTCTCTTCTTGCATTAACACAGCACCGAGACCTTGAAGAGAAGCATCACAGTAAAACTTCAATGGCTTGGATTCATCAGAGGAGTCAAGACAGAGCTGTGACGAGTTTCTTTGAGAGTATTGAAAGCAACGCCACACTCAGTGGAGACCGCATACTTCACATGCTTCGAGGAGGTTGGAAAGAGGCTTTGCAATCTTGGAGAAGTTCTCAACGAATCTTCGCAATAGCTTGCAAGACCAAGAAAATCATGGAGCTGCTTGACATTCGAGGAGGTTCCCAATTCACAATTGCGGACACCTTCTCGATTAACAAATGATGCCCTTGGCGGAGATGATATGACCAAGATAAAGCACTTCATCAAGCCAAAATTCACATTTGGAAAACTTAGCATAGAATTGATGCTCTCGAGCTTGTCTAGCACCAATCGCAAATGTTTGGCATGATCCTTCTTATTCTTGGAGAAGACCAAAATATCATCAAGATAGACCAAGACGAATTCATTGGTGTAGGGTTGAAGATGAAATTCATCATCCGAGAGAATGTTGGAGGAGCATTGACAAGGCCGAAAGACATGACAAGATATTCATAAGAACCAAAGCTTGTTCTCAATGCTGTCTTGGGAATATCTTGTTCACGAATGCGAATCTGATGATAACCCATACGAAGGTCAAGCTTGGAGAACACTTTAGCACCTTTGAGTTGCTCGAAAGCTCATTGATGTTGGGAAGTGGATACTTGTTCTTGATTGTCTTCTTATTCAATGGACGGTAATCGACGAAAGTCGGTCCGCGCCATCCTTCTTCCGGACAAAAGAACACCACAACCCCAAGGAGATGAACTCGGTCCGATCAAACCCAGACGCTCTTGTTCATCGAGCTGCTTCTTCAATTCCTTCAGCTCATCAGGTCCAAGCTTGTAAGGACGCTTGCAAACGGGTTCAAGGCCGTGCTCAAGATCGATAACTAATTCAATCGGCCGATGAGGAGGCATACCCGAAGCTCTTCCGAAAGACATCTTGGTACTCACAAACGATCGAATCGAGAGATAGCATCCAATTCGCCTTTCTCATTGAGAGAAAACAACCAATGGTTTCATCACGAGCGCATAGATGATCACATCATTAGAAGAGTGAGTCAATTGAATTTCCCGGCAGCACAATCAAGCTGAGCTTTGTGCCGATAAAGCCACCCATTCCAAGAATAAGATCAATATCCGAGTCACCAAGGACAATAGGTTTAGCCGAAATCTATAATCGCCCATCTTGATAGAAACATCCGGACGCAAACATTAGATGTCATTTGCTTACCCGGGACACAATCTTCAACGGAATAGGAATCTTTCCGTCACAAACTCATGCTTGGCAACAAAAGGTCTCAAATGAAAGAAAGCGATGCACCAAGATCAAATAAGACTTTTGCAGAATATCATTAATCGAGATTACCCATTATCACATCAAGATTCTCCGCTTGAGCTGCATTCATCATATTGACCTTTAGCATGCTTTGGATTATGCTTGACCACCGCATTGCTGGAAGATTTCACAGAGGAGGAGGCGAAGACGCTTTGGTTGAAGCACTTGTTCGCATAGTGACCTTTCTACCGACACTTGTTGCAAGTCACCTCGAGAGCGGACGGTGGTAAGGAGCACTTGACCTTGGAGCTTGAGAATTAGACTTGTTCTAATAGCCTGGGTTGGGTGGGTGGGAAGATCCACGACCACCGAGTTCTTCTCGCCGATAAGGCCGACGGAACGGAGGAGGAGGAAGGTAGAACTTCGCCGCTTAGCTGCCACTTGAGAGGAAGAAGAAGACTGAATCGCATCCCCGATTCTCTTCTTAGAAGCCTCACATTTGAGCTGGGCAGCTTCTTGCTTCAAAGGCCATGTTGTAGAATTCATCATACTTTTCTCGCTCAAAAGCACAAGAGCTAATTGCAGATTTTCTCCGAGACCACCTCCGAATTGATAGATCATACTCTTTTCATCGTGGACGCCTTGCTTAGCAAAGCGAGCGAAGTTTCGAACTGGATATTGTATTGATACACGACATGTTGCCTTGCTTGAGATTGCGGAACTCCTCACGCTTGCTCTCAACAACACTTTTGGAATGTGGTGAGCTCAAATCTCGGCGAACTCATCCTGTAATGACACGACCTCCTCTCGAATCTTTGTATTGCTGGTACCACTCAGCAGCTTGGTCCTTGAGTTGAAACGATGCAAACTTGACAAAGTCCTCGTGTCCGACATTGCTACATTCAAAGTGTTTGCAGATGTCCACAAGCCAATCGTCAGCCTGTGGCCTCGGCTACGTAAACCGAAAGACTTCGCTGATTAGCGAGGAACCGACCGAGAGTAGCAAAGTGCGCTGGTTGTTGCCTTGACCTTGATTTCCTTGACTGCCTTGCCCTTGAGTACGCTTCTGCAAGAGCTGCAAAATCATCTCGAGCATTGGCATTGGTGGCTGCCATGATAGTTGCCAGCCTCCGGAGGCGGAGGTGGAGGTGGAGGGTTCGACCGATTCCCATCATTTCGCTCCGATTCGACGCTACATGGAGCCATCCTCAAGAGGGTGACATCCGTTAGCACTTTGATAGACAAATAGTCAAGTAGAATCAACGGATAGAAATTGCAACATATAGTCTTCACAATAAACATTCAACAAGGATGAACGAATGAATT
Source organism: Aegilops longissima (assembly GCA_021605205.1). NCBI lineage: Eukaryota > Viridiplantae > Streptophyta > Magnoliopsida > Poales > Poaceae > Aegilops > Aegilops longissima. The sequence continues at coordinate 6,018 of JAHIAM010008198.1, read as the reverse complement.
CCAAAGTTAACATCACACGCCCATTAAGGTGAGAAGCCACTTAGATAAAGGTATGAAATCACCATCTGCCTTTGAAACAACTCAATATCACAATTGAAAACAAAAGATTGGATTCTAGAATAAGCCGAACAAACACATGATAGAGATTTCTCCAAAGTGTTTGTAGGGCCCACACGGCACGACGATAACGGACGTCAATGACAAACAAGACGCCCCCAATCAGCATAGCCAAGGATTCTTTAAGACGCCTGACCATCAGAATCGACCGTGAATGGGCGGACCACTAGACGTTGAACCCCAATCTCAAATCATACATCCGTCGGAAAGATATCCTATAAGCTACTAGAATTCCCACCTATAAACTCCCAAACTTTCTGGTTATGCAATCTGGTGTTGGGGATACAGGGACACAAAATATATCACCCAAACTAACAATACCTAGATCCAATTGTATCCATCCGTCAACACATAACCAAGAAATCCTCGAAATCGTGGTACCTCGACCTTCAAAAACATCCGTTATACAAGTCATGGCAATACTCCCGAGCTCGCCCCAAGATCGGGTTATCGGGTTATCTCACCAACAACTGCACAAAAGAGATTTCATGTCGGCAAATCTCGTATTCCAGAATCGCAACGATAAAATTGTGACGACAACACCTGGAGCTCAACTCCCCGGACACCGCCACAACCCCTAAATGTCGAGGCACCAAGAACAATGTTCTCGCCACAAAACCATCGAACGATCCCAAGATACCCGCGTGATCCTAAAATTTTTTAGTGAAATTTGAGGAGAGGAGAGTCAAAATTTCTACGCCAGAGACCTCACAGAGCGATTTAAGGACCGGGAGTAAAAAGAATCCTACTCCGATATATATAATCCTAAGACTCAAAACATTTTCCGTTCTAGACTCAACAACGCCAAAGAAACAATCAAGTAGGGGGCTCCTAAGTCGGGAAGGCTCTGATTACTAACTTGTAACGCCTCGATGCGGCTATATCTCCCACATGTCGGGCACGACTTAGAGGCATAACCGCATTGAAAGCAATGTCGCAAGTGAGGTAATCTTCACACAACCCATGTAATACATAAGGGAAAGAGATACATAGTTGGCTTACAATGCCACTTCACACAATACATAAATAAACATCCATCATTCAGAGTACACTCAAGGTCCGACTACGGAACCAAAATAAAAGAAGATACCCCAAATGCTACACAGATCCCCGATCGTCCCAACTGGCTCCACTACTGATCATCGAAAAAAGACACATAGTAACGACCACGCCTCGTCGAACTCCCACTTGAGCTCGGTTAGCGCCACCTGACCGCATCATCGGCACCGCAACTGTTTTGGTAGAATCTGTGAGTCACGGGACTCAGCAATCTCACACCCGCGAGATCAAGACTATTTAAGCTTATAGGAAGGACAGAGTTGTAAGGTGGAGCTGCAGCAAGTTTACTAGCATATATGGTGGCTACATTCGCAAAAGAGAGCGAGAGAGAAGCAAAGCACGGACGTGAAGCTAGTAGCGATCAAGAAGTGATCCTGAACTACTTACGCCAAACATAACTCCAACATCGTGTTCACTTCCCGGACTCACGAGAAGAGACCATCACGGTTACACACGCCGTTGATGTGTATTTTAATTGAGGTCAACTTCGGTTTTCTACAACCGACATTAACAAATTCCCATCTGCCTCATAACCGCAGGCACGGCTTTCAAAGATAATACCCCGCAGGGTGTCCCAACTTAGCCCATTATAAGCTCTCACGGTCAACGAAGGATATTCTTTCTACCGAAGACCCGATCAATCTCGAATCCCGGACTACAAGACATTTCGACAGAATAAAACAAGACCAGCAAAGCCACCCGACAGCCGACAAATCCCGATAGGAGCTGCACATATCTCGCTCGTGGCACATCCGGATGAACACTACGACGGCAACCAAGATGCCCCAAGTTGCCTCGGGTGGCACCGCAAGTGGTTTAGTTTGGACCAACACTCAGAGGAGCATTGGCCCGGGGTTAAATAAAGATGACCTCGGCTCGCGAAACCCGGGGAAAAGGCTTAGGTGGCAAATGGTAAAACCAAAGTTGGGCCTTGCGGACGAGTCTTATTCAAAGCGAACTGTCAAGGGGGTCCCATAAATCACCCAACCGTAAGGAACGCTAAATCAAGGAACATAACACCGTATGACGGAAACTAGGTGGCAAGAGGAACAAAACACTGCATAAGGCCGAGCCTTCCACCCTTTACCAAGTATATAGATGCATTAATTATAGCAGATATATATTGTGATATCCCCAACAAGTAAACATGTTCCAACAAGGAACAACATCTCCATGTTCCAACAAGGAACAAACTTCATCTTTACTTGCAACTAGCAACGCTATAAGAGGGGCTGAGCAAAGCGGTAACATAGCCAAACAATGGTTTGCTGGGAAAGGATGGTTAGGGGCTGACATGGCAATATGGGTGGCATGATAAGCAAGAGATAGGCATCGTAGCATAGGCATAGCAAAAGAGCGAGCAACTAGCATAGCAAAGATAGAAGTGATTTCGAGGGTATGGTCATCTTGCTCGCAATGTTCTCGAGTTGTCGAAAGCTTGATCCTCGTAAGCTGCTTCAACAGGTTCCTCGCTCACGCACTCGCCTCCGGCTCTACCCAAAGCAAGAACACAAACAAAGGAACCACAATAAATCACGGTGCAATGCACAAGCAACATGATGCAAAATATGGCATGATATGCGATGTGATATGCAATGCGTATGCGCGCCCGAAGGAAAATGATGAACCAGGCATCAACTTGGCAAACCAAGTATGCCACTGAAAGATGAGATGATTTCGTTGAAATCGATATAAAGATCACCGAATCGGATGCACGGTTTGCAAATGACAAGCAAAACAAGAATGGCACAAATCTGCCATTAACAAAGATGATGCCACTTAGCAAGCAACAAGAAATTAAGCTACTGCACCCAAACGTATCAACAAAGCATATGGCAGTGATCTACTCAAGATGCTTGACAAAAGATGAACACTGAGCTACGGCTAAATCACAACATAACAGGTCCAAACAAGCATGGCAAAAGTGCACAAAATATCAGTCGACATGGCAAAACAGCATCGTAGCAATGTTCAGAGCAAGAAAACAACATGCTACAGGAACTTATAATAGAAAAACAAGGCATGGCATGAATCTACTCAAAGCATAGAACAAAAGTCCCTTACTGACCATAAGCCAAAAAGGATCAGAAAATATAGTAACACCCATGTCAATATCGCAAGTTTCATAAGATTCAGCAACATGGCATGTCAAAACAGATAACAAGTAGGCATGTTTAAGAGCTCAAAGCACTCACTACAGAGCCTTTCATGATAAACTAAGCATACATACATCAAGAAGACATGGCATAGAAGACATACATGGCAAGAACAACATCATAGCATACACGGATCAACCACAACAACCTTGGCAAAATTGAATAACATGTAAACAATCTGCCAGGAAACATTTTGTATCAAAAGTAGAGCTCGATTGACTCAAGCTATGGCACTCCACAATTGCAAACAAAGGCATGGATGGATAGAGCAAGACATGTAGAACAAAACATCCTTACTGAAGTATCTCAAAATATGCATGGATCTCTCGGTAGCATCAAGTTAACATGGCATCAAAATATCAAGAAACAGAGCTGAAATCAGCAACATCAGGACACCTACTTTGCATGCTTGTGCTAGTCACCACATAGATCACAAAAATACATGGCATACACCCCTGGAAAGATGGCATGACATATTACAAAACACATGTAGGACTCAAATTCATAGGGTGCACACATCAATCATAGCAAAAATAACAAAAGTGCATGTTCTGTTAAGAAACAAAAACTAACATCACATAGCCCTCTTCCAACAGCATTTCGGGCATCAAGATGAGCTCAAATGAAAATGATGCAATGAGATGAAATGATGTACTCCTCGAGGCGAACATTTTGACATATTACACCCACAAAACGGAGCTACAAATGCAAAGTTATGATGCGTTGAAAATGCCACAAATAATCACAGAGTTAAAGACTTGGACGATTTTTAGGGGGGAAAAAGTCAACCGAACGGGTCCGATCCAGATCGGGCCGGATCCGATCGAGGGCGGCGGCGGCGCGGCTCCTCCGGTGGCCGGTCCGTGAGGGGCACCGGTGGCCGGAGCTCGGGGCGCGGCCGACGAGGTGGAGGAGGCGACGCGCGGGGCGGCGACGGCAGGCGGGCGCCGGGCGGCGGGTCCGGTGGCCGGGCGGCGGGCCGGGCGACGGGCGGGGCGTAGGGCCGGTGGCGGCGCGCGCGCGAGGCGGCGGGCGGGCGCGGCCGGTGGCGGCGGGCGCGGGCGGCGAGGCGCGGGCCGGGAGGCGGAGGCGGGCGGCTGGTGCCGGCGGGCGTGGCTCGCTGGCCCTCCGTGGGCTCCGGCGGCGCCGCGCGGCGGTGGGCGGCGGCGTACATGGCTGCGGGGCGGCGGCGACAGGTTCGCGCGACGGACGGTCCGCGCGCGGGAGGAGGAAGACTAGGTTTCGGAGGAAGAAGACCCGGATTTGGAATGGGGGTGCTTAAATAGGCATAGAGGGAGCTAGGAGAGTCCAAATGAGGTGTAAGTTTACGCCACACGATCGTGATCGAACGACGGAGAGCATGGAAGTGACTTAGATGGGTTATTGGACTATTTTGAAGGGTGTTGGGCTGCAACTTAAAAGAGGCTTTTGCGAGAGTGCGGTTAACCGCTGAGTACCAAACGAGCTCCAAATGACCAACTTGACCGTGGTCTACCGTGGTATACCAAGGCCACTTGACAAACCTCGTCCATTTCGAGAAGGTTTAGTACCTTCTCACGGAAAAACGTAAAAGGGCCGCGGGGAGATAGGAGTGCCGGATTGCAAAACGGACAACGGAAAATGCTCGAATCATGAGACTAACACGTATGCAAATGCGATGCACATGATGACATGATATAAAATGCATGACATGGACAAAATGCAAAATGAAGAAAACCCAACCACGGAGGGAATATCATATCACAATGCCGAAAATGGCAAGAGTTGAGTTACAAATATGGAAAGTTACTCCGGTGTTACACAGAGGTGTTTTAATACTTGAACACACAAGTATAAAAGCTCTTATATTATATTGAAACATTGTTTTCACAAATCATACATGTCATTAAAACATAATACCCTTGGAGCATTATGCTCTATTAAACGAGCGCCTCGCAGGACTTCCTCAATATAGTGCTCGCGTGTACTGCTTCGTCCAATCTTGGGATGCAATGTCGGTGGCCTTCATCTCCGCCAAGATGTCTTGACACGGGCAAGAGCCATCCGCACACCTCTATGCATGCCGACCGCTTCATTTCATTGATATGCGGCACCGCACCAAGGAACTGCTGCACCAAGCCAAAATAACTTTTGGCTCGGGCCTGTTCGCCACAAATGAGTCACGACATCCTTCATGGCAAGTCCGACAACCTATTCAGCTCAGCCCATTCGCCAAACGATTGGTTAATGAAAGTGGACGCCCGGACTATGGAATCGCGATCAAAAGCTCTTCCATTCCGTGGTCCTTTGACCTCGGAAGTGTTCGCCGCTGCCTCATGCACTCTCGCCACCAAGTCCAGATAAGCATCCTCCACACCCCACAGCCGATCCAATTGAGCGCATTTAGGATCCGTGAATTTCCTCCGCATCGAAAGGGCTTTCCAGCCGTTAATCTCCGCCCGACGAGCTCCTCCTTCATAGCTCTCACCGCAGAGCGAGTATCCTTGGCCTCGTGGCAGCCTTTTTCAGGTCCTCTTGTTTCGCCGATCTTCTTTTTCAAGAAGCTCGCAATGGTCAGAGCATTCTTCAATTTCACGGTCATCTCGGCCATTTATTTCTTGCTTCGCAAAGAGCAGTGCTGTTCGGCTTTTAGCTCATGGCCGCTTTTAAGGAAGCTATATCACTTTTTCTCGCTTGCCTTGGCTCG
>JAHIAM010008197.1:0-11612 GCA_021605205.1 Aegilops longissima | reverse complement strand
CGAGCTGCTTCAGCCGGAGCATGCCTTGACGGCTCCTGCCAGCTATCCCGTGGATGCTATCACGGAGGCTCAAAATTGCCACCTTATGGCGCAATGGATGAATTTGAAGGTCAAGGCGGCTGTTGGCGCTGTTTATCCTACTGAATCCGGCGCAACTTTTCACTGCCGGCCGATTCTAGAAGGATATGCTAGGGTGATGGTGGATGAAATAACGGAGGGATTTGAGGACCTCCGGCTTGACCACCCTACCGATGAAGGGGAGACTCGGCTGGGTTCTGCTATGAAGACTCCATGCCTATGGCAGAAGGATCTCATCAACCTTCCGAACTGGACGCCTCCGCCTCCTCCTCCTCCTCCGGCGAGTCAGGGCACTCCGCCTCCTCCACCGCCTCCTCCTCCGGCGAGTGACGATCAAGGCACTCGGCCGGCTCCTTCTCTGGCGCGTGGCGGCACTTCGCCTCCTTCTCCGCCTGCGCCGGCTCGCCCAAGCAGCCAGGCTCCTCCTTCTCTGCCCCGTCAGCAAGGGCGGAAGAGACCCTCCGCCGCTCCGGCTGCTCCGGCGCGTCGTAGTCCTTCTCCTCCGCCTCGTAAGCAAGGAAAGAAGACATCCGCTCCATCAGCTCTGCCGGCGTATAGTAGTATAGCCAAAGGCGGGAGGACATACAGATTCGGTCCTTCTCTGAAGACTCCAGAGAAGTTACCATACGAGATGACCCCGGAGGAGAACGCGAAGATCGCGCGAACCGAAGTGAAGGACTGGTTTCAAGGGTTGAAAGCACAGAGACATCCACCTCCGGAGGAGAAGGTAGATCCGGTGAAAGCGAAGCGCACTCTGGCTTCCCTGACAAAACCACCCAAGTCTCTGCCGAAAGGCAAGTATGAGCGCATTATTGGAAAGGCGTTTGCCGAAGCGGAGTGGTTGGGAAGTACTGTCAGTGATCAAAGGATGAAAGGACGACGAGCTGGGAAACAAATTGCCCAACTCGGCGAACAAGCGAAGCAATAGTGCCCCCGCTTAAGGTGCCTGCTAGCGACATCGTCGATCCGAGGATGGTGCCCGGTTATAGCAATCCTGGAGATTACTTGTCCGACGATGTACATTATGATTTCTTGGAGGTGCAGACACAAAGATACGAGTACGGGAAGCCTCTCGTTAAAGATGAAAGATCTCTATCAACGATGATGCGAAGATTGCATGATTGGTACATGAAAACCTGCTGAGAGTCTGAGGGGAGGAGTACTTTGTATGTGAGAGTTAAAAAGGAGCATGACCTCATTGGAATTGAACTGTTGCCTGTTCCAATTGAGGAGTTCTTTCCGTGTTTCAATCAATTGGCCCTCGATAAAGCAACGGTCACCTGCTACTGTCTGTAAGTAGTACTACTTCTGTCATTAAGTCTCTCTATATAACCCAGCTCTTTCATTGCATGTATTTATAATTATCCTCACTATATTATGCAGATTGAAGATCGCCGAATTGAAGAAAAGACAAGTGGGTGATATTGGGTTCATTAACACATATCTCATAGATGAAACTGAGGTTAAATATCATGCCGAAAATACCGAGGCCAACTTGCTACGATCGTTGGTAATAAATGAACACAAAGATATAATACTCTTTCCTTACAACTTCAAGTGAGTGTTACTGTCTTGTGGCATATTCGGTTTCCCTTATTAGTCCAGGTTACAGTAATGTAATATTGATGAGTTATGCATGCGTGCGCAACTTCCACTATATTCTCCTAGAGATTAAGCTTGAGCAGGGAGTAGTAACTTTCTTAGACTCGAGACGAAAAGATCCGAAGGAGTATGCGGACATGACTGAAATGCTCAAGAAGTAAGTTAAATCGATCATTATCCACCATATCAGCAACTTTGTTCATTTCTGATATCAAGTAATTGTTTTCTTTGTATGGCAGGGTTTGGAGAAAATTCACCAAAAAAGCTCCGGGACTGCCGAAGAAGCTGCAATTTAGACACCCGAAAGTAAGTACTATAGTAGCATCTTCCATACATCTCCTAGTGATTCAAGCGCTAGTTTCATTAATACCATTTAGCATGCTTGCTAATTATCAGTTTGATTGATCTCTATTTTTTGTAAAGTGGTTGTGGCAGGAACAAGGGAATGATTTCTGTGGATACTACATTTGCGAGTCCATCCGCCACACGACCTGTGAGCGGGGCTACTCTGACAAACAATATGAAGTGCGTAAATAACAATATTCACAATTTTATTTTATTACCATCATTTGTGTTGAGTTTCATTCATTCATATATATATATATATATATTGACCCCTTCTTAAAATTAGATGTTTGGATGCGGGATGAACTCCTAGCACCAGATCGCATGCAGCAATTCAAGAGGAATTGGCGGCATTCTTTCTTGACCACGTGATCGCTGAAGACGGAGAATACTATGTGGACCACGCGTCCGTATGTTAGGAGATTATATTTGTAAAAGATAATTATTGTATATATGTAGCCGGTAGTGTCGGATAGATATACGAGAACTTGTTGTTCGACCAATCTCTCGGAGAAGGAGAGGTGGTCGATATCACTTCTCTCTGTATGCATATATGTTCATGACGATCTTCTGTTTCCTTCATTTGCTTACTAGCTAGCTAGCGTGTCTAGCTAGTCCTCTCTATACATATGTATAGTGCGTAGCGTCGACCAAGCACGGACAAAAAAGAGGACACTTCTCTCTATTAATTAGTTAGCTAACACAATATATGAAACACCTAAATTAACCCCCCAAAACCCCCAACCCGCCCCCCTCCCTTTTAAAAAAAAAAAAACCCAAGCCACAGAAATGCTGACGCGTGGATGCCTATTTGTCCCGGTTGGTGCCACCAACCGGGACCAAAGGCCCTCCTGCCTGGGCTCGGCGCACAGGCCACGTGGAGGCCCATCTGTCCCGGTTCTGGACTGAACAGGGACTAAAGGGGCAGGGCATTAGTACCGACCCTCTAGTCCCGGTTTAGGAACCGGGACTAAAGGCCCTTATCAACCGGGACAATAGGCCCTTTTTCTACCAATGGATCTATCCTCTATTAGATCGATGACAATAGTGATCATCCCTTTCCTAGAGGCGTCGTTGTTGGAGAACCTTTCTCATAGTTCGGATTGTTCCATTGGCGTTGGTTGGTGTTGGTCACTGATGTGTGCCTTGATCGCTTTGACATGAATTTTGTAGGTCATGCATTTTTATTAATAATATGGCTGTGTGCAACCTCAGTGTCTTGATTAGCATACTGCCTCTTGTACAAGCTTTTAGCGGTTTGTTCCCTGAAAAAAAAGACTATCAACTATGCAGGCTAGTTTAAGACCATTCACAAATTATTATCAAGTGGTTCTATAAATGTCACTCCATTCACGAATCATGCATGACATCAACCGTGTCAAATTATTGTAGAAGGTTTCACCTCTGGCCTAGGAACAAAACTAATGTGTACCATAGGCGTGCAAGAAGTAAACCACTATATAGAAGGAAATTAATAATACTTAGTGGGCAATCTTCGTACGTGACAACCACTGAAATATAATACTTTGGACAAGTTTATCATTGATACTTGGAAGTTGTCTAATAAGTAGCACTACTAGGAAAAGGCCTACTAATGGCGCACCTAATTTGGCCATTAATGGCGCATTGGTGGTGCGCCATTAGTGCCACGCCATTAGTATATTTTACTAATGGCGCACCACTGATGCGCCATTAGTAGCTGATATACTAATGGCGCACCAGTGGATGCGCTATTAGTATATACAACAGTGCGCCATTAGTATGCCTCTCAGGGGGTCATGTATACTCAGGTGCTTTGGCATACTAATGGCGCACGACGGCATGATGCGCCATTAGTAACTTCGGCATACTAATGGCGCACTGTCTAAGGATGCGCCACTAGTATCCTTTGGCATACTAATGGCGCACTGTGATGTGATGCGCCATTAGTATGAATATTAGGTTTTTTTTTTCTGTTTTTTGCACAGGTTACAAAATGTATAATTGGACAAAATATAGACAGCACACATCAACAACAGATTTATCGAATACAATAGAAGATTAGTCTCTGAATACAATTCATCATATTAGTCTCTGAATACAATTCATCATATTAGTCTCCGAATTGAAAAGACCGAACAAAGATAGAACATTATATTACAAGTCTCGAGACCGCGAGTAGCGAGTTTGTCTTCACATTACAAGTCGATATCGATCATCTAAACTACCATCACATAGAAGAGAGCTGCGGTCATCACGATGAGCATCATCACGATGAAACTCGTCTTCATCCGGTTCCTCCAACGCTCCCTACCCTCTCCCGCTAGATAGCGGGCGTATCTAGATTCGGCCTCGGCCCTAGTGGTGTACCCTTTGTAACTGTTACCGCTGAATCGATGAACCTATCTCCGACACTCCTCCAAGTCGTCGTAGACTCCGGGAACCTTACCCTTGTACACGACATACGTCGGCATAGCTCTGCACTAGCCAAACGAAACGTTAGTACCAATTCACAGACAATACATAAGCAATATATAAGTATGCAACAGAACGATCGGAAGAGAAAAGCAAGACATTAATAGCATCGATTACATCTAAGTTGGACGACTCTCGAAACCAAAGAGACATACTACAAGTTCATTAAAGTTTAATTACAACATGAGCCAATCGATGTTTCAGAACTAGACACAGCATCACTGCTTTCGACTCGACTCAAGGGACCGGAGCGTGGATGAAGCCGCCGTCTATCGTGAGAGTCATGAAAGAACGGGCGTTGTCAGCCTGCATTTGTAGCATTGTGTCCATGTCACTGTTGGACGGTTGATTTCTGAGGTAGAACTGCCCGAGTACGAAGGACATCTTGATGGATGATTTCCGCAAACTCCGATCGGATGCGAAAGAATTCTTGTCGATGTCCGCGTCCTGGATTGCCGACACGCCGCGCCCAATCTTGGAGTTTACTCGGTAGCAGAAGTTGATGATGGTCCCGTACGATCGCCCGCATGTGATGGATGGCGTAGTAGGCACCCTTCTGACCGCCAGGCGGCTGCTTGACGCAGTAGAACGTCGTATTGTGGGAGAACACGTGCTTGCCGTACTTACGAATAGGCCTGGTGAAGGTGCCTCCAGATTGGGCGTAGCCGGGGAGAACATCATCAAGAACCTTCTTGACATTTGTGTAGTCTACGTTCGATTGACAATCCGGGTCGAAATACGTGGCCATGGAATATTTGGGGCTTAGGAGGATGAGCGTGCAATGCGTGTCACTGCAGAAAACACGGAATGTTAAAAGAAAAACGATCGAAATCTAAGAATTCATATGTTACGGGCGGTTGAGGGAGGACTTACTCGGAAAGTAAGGCACGAGGAAGTTATCCTTATCTTGGTTTGCCAGATGACGCCTTGAGGTAAGAACTCGCGACTTGCGGTCCCAGCGCTGCCCAAGATCTTGGCACGCATGTAGAAGGGGTCGACTATCACGATGTCCGGGGTCTTGTCGCGAATGATCCGCATCTCCATACTCAGCGAAAATAGCCGAACGAAGGTGTAGTGCAGCGGATGAAGGTTCAACATAGCGTGGATGTCATCAAACCGCAGGACGATCGTACGCCCAATGGAGTTATCCACAAAGCCCTTGCCCTCTGGCACCTTGGCAACGAAAACCGGGTATGCCACATCCTTCTCTCTGAGACGCCGCTTCTCCAAAGAAAGAACACAGTCATGCAGACTCCGCATAGCACCGGTTGCAGCATTGAGCATATTTGTCGGTAGCATCGCCCTACCCGCCACATGCACCCTCCTCGAGATATCCTCAGGTGAAGGTGGCCCGTCCTGAGCACGGATCGTACTCGGTGCCGGCTGGCCCGCACCCTTGTTAGTCTTTCTTTTGCGCCTTCTTCTTCTCCTGTAATGGGACCGAGTTCTGCTCACGTAACGCCTTCTTGAGTGTGTTAGGGCTGATAATATTTACGCACCTCGCCTATCGAGGCTCGGTGAAGTCGGCAGCTGGGGCGTCTCACGAGAGCTGAACGGCGGACGGCGCTGTTGCAACTTGGCTTCTCCGCGGTACCAGCTAGATCGCGCCGTCTTTTGTTGGGTTGGGTTCTTGAGAAGGAGGCCCCATGAAGTCGCCACCGTACCCATGATCGGCAAAGTACTGATCGACGTTGGCAAATGTATCGTCGTCGTCGTTCTGATCCTGTGCCATATGCATGTTTGGATCCAGTGGCATAGGGATGTCCAGCACCGTTGCGGCGGTCTTGCCATGGGGCCGACTTGGCGACGGCACGACTGGCGGTGTTGTCTTCGGGGTGGTGTCCCCCGCCCCCAAACGAATCTGGCTCTTCGGCCAAAGCAGGGGCCAACTCAGGCAGGCGCTGAGGGTCATCACGTCATAATCGTCGGCCCCGACGGATCGAATCGGAGGTAACAACTCGTCGCAGCCTGGCAGCACCCGAACCAGTTCAACCCTAAACAAGTTGGGTGGCATCTGGGTACCGTGGAACAAGGGCTTGCCCGGTTGAACGATTTTGCCCTTGGCGACATCGACCAACTCGTTGTTCACGAAGTGCGGGAGAGTGCACGGAACGTCGGCGGCGCCCTGCGAAAACATGTAGGGCGTCAGGGATGCCCAGTCAAAGGCAAGGAGATGAAGTCCTCGACCGAGAGAGGCTTAATTAGTTACCGTGATGATGGCGTCGAGCTCGGCTAATGTCGAGGCACCGCCAACGGCGGGCGTGCAGTTGACGGAGGGGCCGCTTGCTGCAGAGGTGCCGGCCGGCGTACACCCGGGTGCATTAAGCTCCCGTGCCGGCGTCGGAGACACCAATGCCGCCTCCGCCGGAGACACTAATGGCCGCGCCATCGCATTATGCGAGTTGCTGGCCGTGAAGCTAGGAATCGGGGGCGGCCCCTGTTGGCCGCCCGCAATCCACGCACTCAACCCCTGGATCAAGGTAGGCACAATGGCGGTGATCGTAGCTCCAAGTTGTTGTTGCACTTGCTCTTGGACAATCTCCAGAATCCGCGCCACCTATGCCTTGAGTTCTTGAACCTCGCGCGCCTGGCTTTTCGAGCTGGTCTTTTTCTCCTTCCGCACACCAGCGTTATAGGATGACCCTCATTTTGTGGACAAGCCTTTGCCGGCCACACGACCAGCTGACGTCGGCTTACTGAGCTTATCCTTGTTCTTCATTACATTCAACGCCCTATTTAGAGTGGTGTCCCAAGGGTTGCTCTTAGTCGATCCAGCGCTACTGCTTTCAGTCGCCTGCGGAAGGAATGTGAACCATTTAGAAATTTGGCTTCATTAATTAGAATGCAACCATATGGAGCTAATTACCCCGGGGGTGGTATTCCTTACCAGAACAACCTCAAGCGCCCTGGTCTTCGGATCCGTGGTAAGCTCCTTTGTTTTCGGGTCCTTCTTGTACCGGGCCCTGACAAAGTTCCTGGTCTGCTTGTCACCGTATTTATCGAGGAGGGGCGGTAGGCCTTGCTCGGCACGCTCTGCGTCCTCCTTGTCCCATATAGGCTCCGCCACTCTGTAACCGCCGGGACCGAGTGTGTGTTCCCCTAAGTTCAGCTCCCGCATTTCTTTCCCCACTGACTTGATTCGAGTTTGCGGTGCTCGAGCAATTGATCTTGAAGTCGTTGTAGTCATCTTCGTGATCGAAGGATTTTCTCCTTGATCTTCTCATAACTCTCACCTTTCTCGATCATTCTCTTCACATTGCTTTTCCAAGTAGACAGGGCCTTGCTCATCTTCGTGAGGGCCGCATTGTTCACTTTATTACCTTTGAGGCTTGTGTTTTCAAATTCAGCGGGGAACTTGTATCGTTCGTGCAGCTTCGTGAAGAGGAGGTTGCGCAAATTCCCTCGGTCAGGATGCCTCAGGTTCTCGGTGTTGATCTGGACGGTGCTCCGGAGAATGCACCCGAGCTGAAGCGAGTACCCCTTGACTATTCGTTCGGGCGCCGTTGGATTCCCGTCGGAGTCCACTTCAGTAACTTCCTCCTTGAGGGTGCGGAGCACTGTCGGGCGCCGGTCCTTCCGTTGCCTCTTCTATTGGCTGCCATCTGTGCGTGCGCCGCCATCATCAGTGGTGGCATCCTCGGCGGCACCATCAGTGGTGGCATCAGTGGGGTCATACTCGGCGGTACCATCAGTGGTCTCAGGATCGGTGGGGAAGGCGGCATCCTCATACAAGTGAGGTTGTTCCTCCATCTCCTCGGACAGCTCCCAGAATGCCTTGCCGCCTGAACCCCCGGCCTCATCGTTGTTGGCCATGTTTCTCTCTAAATAGGAACAAAGTTTGGTCAAAAAGTTTGTTATTGTCAAGGAACAAGATCATGGTCTCATCATTTAGGGTTTGTCGACACCGAGGCATCCTAAAAGCTAAGCTTTTATCATTGAGGGTTTTTCGACGCCGAGGCACCCTAAAAGCCTAAGCTTTCATCATTTCGGTTTTTATCGACACCGAGGCACCCTAAAAGCCAAGGTTGTATAATTAATGGTTTGTCGACACCGAGGCATCCTAAAAGCTAAGCTGGGAAGGAGAATTCTAAGTTGGGCCTAATCACTTGGCTCTATTGCCGCCTATGGTTTAATGCAACTAGAATAAAGGGGCACTTGATCCTACTTAATTAACTACTAAGATACCCCGGCCCATGCATTAGTCACAAGTACCCCATATGTCCTATTTTTAGCAAAGTCATGCTAAAATTCACGGAAAATTTCAGCATGACCTTTGCTGAAAATAGGACATATGAGTACCCGAATTTGCTGGAACGGAAGTTAATCGACATTCCAGCAAACTCAAGGGCCTCTCGGGTGGACAAGGCAAAAAAGGCCTCCATCACAACATGGAAAATACATTGGCATGGTGCACAAAGGAACAAGTACTGCAGTGCACTTAGAAAAAAATGACACAAGGAAGTACAAATCCTGTTTACCCTGCAGGAAGACTCACCCTAATTAACTCTCGCATGCAGGAAGACTCACCTAATTAATTCTGTTTTTGCTTCAATCCCTGTTTATTATATGTCTAACTTTCTTTTTCCTAAAAAATTCTTGTCAAAGCTTACTGCTATCATTAGAAATTTTTGGTGGACAGGGATAAGAGAAGAAACCAGTGCTAAATCTCTTTGGATCCAAACATTTGCATGGAGGCTAATTAGGAAAGCGCTTCCAATAGGTAAAAGAGCAGGTAAATATTCAAAGCGTATAGATAAAGAATGCTCAAGATGCAATGCTGAAGAAGATGAACGGCATATCTTTTTTACTTATCCTTATGCTAGAGCAGCTTGGTTTGCAAAACCATGGTACATTAGAATGGACAACTTTATGCTAGATCAATTATGCCATGAAGACATGTTTCAGTATAAACAAGGTAGCAGTCCTCCCCAAGTAAAGTTATCAAGTTTATAAAATATATATTCTACCTATGACAGTAGTTTTAGCATCCATGGTGTTGTAGAGTAGTTTTATCTGTATCACATATCCATGAAAATACTTAACATGAGTAGCAGGGGAGCAAGTGACAGCAGCCAGACATTTGATCCCACTTCGCTAATCACAGCCAATAAGTTGTAACCAAGGTGCTCGGATAAATATGTTCCTTTCTACAGAATGTAGGAGTTGCAGGTTTTTAAACTTACAAAGGACATTTTTTCAGTCTTAAACCAGTTGTGTTCTGAAGCATTTTGTTTCTTACATTTACATGATTCAATAAAAAAACACATGCCAAAATTGTTACAAGCATTGTTGTAGATAAAAGAAAAGTTTGGCCTAATCATCTAACATGCTTGGATGCTCCATTATCTTCAGTCAAAGGTCTACACTTGGTCACTGAAGATAGCGCCTCAGGGCATCGCAAGTTTTCTCTATCGGGTGGATTGGGCGGGGATGGGGGTGATTTGGTACCTCGAGGCAGTGGTCGCGGTCATAGACGCAGCGGGCGTCGATGACGAGGTCGCCGAGGGTGTGGAAGATGTCGTGGCCGTCGGGGGGCCCGAAGTCGACTGGGCGGCGTCCGGGCCACCGGCGACGAGGGCGGCGGGGCGATGGCGAGTCGGCCGGGCCACCGAGTCGGCCGGGCGAGGTCAACGGCGAAGCCCTCTTCCTCCTCCATCTCCAGCGGGAAAGCGGCGGGCGGCGGCGCGGGAGAGGAGAGGGCGGCGTCGCGCGTCTCGCGCGTCGGGCGTCGGGCGGAGACGAGGACGACGGGCGGCGCGCGCAGGGCGGCGGCGGCGTCGAGGCGGCGGGGCAGTGGCGTCGGAAGAGGAGAGGAGAGGGAAGGGATCGAGGGTGAGGGGGAGAAGGGGATCGAGGGCCGGGGAGGAAATATGGATGGGGGCACAATACTAATGGCGCACCACACCTGGGTGCGCCATAAGTATATCCACACTAATGGCGCACCTCACCCTGGTGCGCCATTAGTATTTTTTTTTATTTCTGCTCGAGCCAACAGGTTATCTCCCACCTGACCTGATCCACACCAAGTTCCCTCTACTAGATCGACTGGTCAGCAGCCAGTTCTCACACCAGGAGGTCCTGGGTTCGATTCCCAGGCTCCACAATTTTTTTTTGCATTTAAAATGTTGTTTGATACTTATTTGTGTTTAAATATGTTCAAACTTGTTTAAATCATAACATTAATAATTTTTTTATAAGACAATAATAATTTTTTAAAAAATATCATCAAACAGTAATGCCGGTGGAGCGGGGTGCGGGGGGTCGGCGGCGGCGGTTGAGTAGGGGAGGGGTGCGGGGGTCTCCACAATTTTTTTTATGCATTTAAAATGCTGTTTGATACTTATTTGTGTTTAAATATGTTCAAACTTGTTTAAATCATAATATTAATAAATTTTTTATAAGACAGTAATAATTTTTTTAAAAATATCATCAAACAGTAATGCCGGTGGAGAGGGTGTCTTGTGAGGGCGCGGGGGTCGGCGGCGGTTGAGTAGGGAGGGGTGCGGGGTCAGCGGCGGCGGTTGAGTAGGGAATCGAGGTGCGGGGTTCGCGGCGGCGGCGTGGACATGAGGTGCTCGGCGAGGGGGACCGGATCTGGCGAGGTGGTATAGCGATCGAGATGGAGGGGGATCGAGATCGAGTGTCCATGAAATTTAAAAATATTCATGATAGTTCAAAAAGTGCCCATGAAATACAATCGAGAAATGAAGGCTATGATTTAAATACAATCATCTTAGCTAGCTATTTGTTCACAATCTTCTTGCCCTTCTTTTTCGCAAATGGAGTTCTTCTGTGGAACGGACGTCCTTTAGGTAGGGTGGTCCTGCTTCTTCTTGTGGTGTGTGCTGCTACTTCATCATCGTCGTCATGTTCGATCCTCGGGTCACCGTACTTGTCGAAGTCTTGCTCATTGGCTACTCCATCCATTCCGATGGTCTTCCTTTTGCCTCTCCTCACGACAACACGACTGGGCTTTGGCGGGTCGGTAATGAAGAAGCATTGGTCCACTTGGGAAGCCAGTACCCATGGCTCATTTTCCGCGGTGACGTTTGCGCCCGCGGTCTTGGATTTGGCTTCGGGTATAACCATGGTGGTGAAATATCGGTCTTCTTTTAGGGCGCTCTTGGCCCATC
>JAHIAM010008195.1:0-11157 GCA_021605205.1 Aegilops longissima | reverse complement strand
TTGAGGAACACTTTTGTGCTACCAAACATCACAACGAATCGGGTGATTATAAAGGTACTTACAAGTGTCTCCAAAGTATATGTTGAGTTGGCATGAATCAAGATTAGATTTGTCACTCCGATTGTCGGAGATGTATCTTCTGGCCTTCTCGGTAATACACATCACATAAGCCTTGGTAGCATTGCAACTAATGAGTTAGTTGTGAGATGATGTATTACGGAACGAGTAAAGAGACTTACCGAACTAGATTGAACTAGGTATTGATACCGACGATCGAATCTCGTAAGTAACATACCGATGACAAAGGGAACAACGATGTTGTTATGCGGTTTGACCGATAAAGATCTTCAGAGAATATGTAGGAACCAATATGGGCATCCAGGTTCCGCTATTGGTTATTGACCAAGAATGGTTCTAGGTCATGTCTACATAGTTCTCGAACCGTAGGGTCCGCACGCTTAAGGTTTTGATGACGGTTATATTATGAGTTTATGTATTTTGATGTACCAAGGAGTTCGAGTCCCTGGATGTGATCACGGACATGACGAGGAGTCTCAAATGTTCGAGACATAAAGATTGATATATTGACGGCTATATTCAGACACCGGAAAGGTTCCGAAGTTTCCGGAGAAAACCGGAGTGCCGAGGGGTTACCGAACCCCGGGAAGTAATGGGCCTTATTGGGCCAAGAGGGAGAGAGAGGCTGCACCAGAGGTGGCGCCCCCATGGGGAGTCCGACTGACTATGAGGGGCGCGCCCCTTCCCTCTCCTCTCTCTTTCCTTCCCCTTCCTCTTCCTAGTAGGATTAGGAAAGGAGTCCTACTCTACTAGGAGGAGGACTCCTCCCTTGGTGCGCCTCCTAGGGCCGGCCGCCCTCCCCTTGCTCCTTTATATACGGGCAGGGGGGCACCCTAGAACACACAAGTTGATCTTCGTGATCGCCTTAGCTGCAGGTGCCCCTCCACCATATTCCACCTGGTCATATTGTAGCGGTGCTTAGCGAAGCCCCGCGACGGTAGAACATCAAGATCGCCACCACGCGTGCAGCCGACGGAACTCCTCCCCGACGCTTTGCTGGATCGGAGCTCCGGGATCGCCATCGAGCTGAACGTGTGCTAAGAACTCGGAGGTGCCGAGTAACGGTGCTTGGATCGGTCGGATCGTGAAGACGCATTACACATCAACCGCGTTGATATAACGCTCCGCTCGGCTCACGAGGGTACGTGGACGGACACTCTCCCTCTCGCTGCTATGCCATCACCATGGTCTTGCGTGATCATAGGAAATTTTTGAAATTACTACGCTTCCCAACAACAGGGCATCCGAGCCTGGTTTTATGCGTGATGTCATATGCACGAGTAGAACACAAGTGAGTTGTGGGCATATAAGTCATACTGCCTACCAAGCATGTCATACTTTGTTCAGCGGTATTGTGAGATGAAGCGCCCGGACCGACATTACGCAGACGCTTACGCGAGACTGGTTTCACTGCTACGAGCACTCGTGCTTAAAGGTGGCTGGCGGGTGTCTCGCTCTCTCACTTTAGTTGAACTGAAAAGGCTACGCCCGTCCTTGAGAAGGTTAAAACGGAGTCTATTTGACAAGTATCGCTGTGGTTTTGATGCGAGGTGAGAACGGTTCTTGCTCAGCCGTAGCAGCCACGTAAAACTTGCAACAACAAAGTAGAGGACGCCTAACTTGTTTTTGCAGGCATGTTGTGATGTGATATGGTCAAGACGTGATGCTATATTTTATTGTATGAGATGATCATGTTTTGTAACCGAAGTTATCGGCAATCGGCAGGAGCCATATGGTTGTCGCTTATTGTATGAAATGCAACGCCATGTAATTGCTTTACTTTATCACTAAGCGGTAGCGATAGTCGAGAAGCAATAGTTGGCTAGACGACAACGATGCTACGATGGAGATCAAGGTGTCGCTACCGTGACGATGGTGATCATGACGGATGCTTGAGATGGAGATCACAAGCACAAGATGATGATGGCCATATCATATCACTTATATTGATTGCATGTGATGTTTATCCTTTATGCATCTTATCTTGCTTTGTTTGACGGTAGCATTATAAGATGATCTCTCACTAAAATTATCAAGAAGTGTTCTCCTCGAGTATGCACCGCTGCTAAAAGTTCAGAAACCCGCACACCACGTGATGATCGGTGTGATAAGTTCTACGTCCATCTACAACGGGTGCAAGCCAGTTTTGCATAACAGAATACTCAGTTAAACTTGACGAGCCTATATGCAGATATGGCTCGAACACGGAGACCGGTCGAACGTGAATCATATATAGATATGATCAACATAGTGATGTTCACCATTGAAACTACTCCATCTCACGTGATGATCGGACATGGTTTAGTTAATTTGATCACGTAAACACTTAGATGACTAGAGATGTCTGCCTAAGTGGGAGTTTTTAATATGATTAATTAAAACTTAAATTATCATGAACTTAGTACCGATAGTATTTTGCTTGTCTATGTTTACTCGTAGATAGATGGCTCGCTGTTGTTCCGTTGAATTTTAATGCTCCTTGAGAAAGCAAAGTTGAAAGATGATGGTAGCAATTACACGGACTGGGTCCGAACCTGAGGATTATCCTCATTGCTGCCTGTAAGAATTACGCCCCGAAGCACCGCTGGTGCCAGCTCGCCGAGGAGCTGCACCAGTTGTGAACGTCTGGCAAAGCAAAGCCGATGACTACCCTATAGTTCAAGGTGCCATGCTTTACGGCTTAGAACCGGTCTTCAACGACGCTTTGAACGCCATGGAGCATATGAGATGTTCCAGGAGTTGAAGTTAATATTTCAAGCAAATGCCCGGATTGAGAGATATGAAGTCTCAAATAAGTTCTATAGCTGCAAGATGGAGGAGAATAGTTCGTCAAGGAGCACATACTCAAAATGTCTGGGTATAATAATCACTTAATTCATGGAGTTAATCTTCCGATGATAGTGTCATTGACATAATTCTTCAATCACCGCCACCAAGCTACAAGAGCTTCGTGATGAACTATAATATGCAAGGGATGACTAAGACAATTCTCGAGCTCTTCGCAATGCTAAAGTCATGGAGGTAGAAATCAAGAAAGAGCATCAAGTGTTGATGGTCAACAAGACCACTAGTTTCAAGAAAAGGTCAAAGGAAAGAAGAAGGGAAACTTCAAAAAGAACAGCAAGAAAGTTGCTGATCAAGAGAAGAAACCCAAGTCTGGACCTAAGCCTGAAACTGAGTGTTTTTACTGCAAGCAAACCGGACACTGGAAGCGGAACTGCCCCAAGTATTTGGCGGATAAAAAGGATGGCAAGGTGAACAAAGGTATATGTGATATACATGTTATTGATGTGTACCTTACTAGAGCTCGTAGTAGCACCTGGGTATTTGATACTGGTTCTCTGCTCATATTTGCAACTCAAACAGGGACTACGGAATAGACGAGCACCGCAAAGGACGAGGTGACGGCGCGCTGGGAAATGGTTCCAAAGTCAATGTGATCGCGGTCGGCACGCCACTTCTCTACATCTACCTTCGGATTAGTTTTAGACCTAAATAATTGTTATTTGGTGCCGCCGCTGAGCATGAACATTATATCCGGATCTTGTTTGATGCTAGACGGTTATTCATTTAAATCGAGAATAATGGTTGTTCTATTTATATGAGTAATATCTTTTATGGTCATGCACCCTTGAAGAATGGTCTATTTTATTGAATCTCGAAGTGAGTGATACACATATTCATAATGTCGAAGCCAAAAGATGCAGAGTTGATAATGATAGTGCAACTTATTTGTGGTAATCGCCGCTTAGGTCATATTGGTGTAAAGCATGAAGAAACTCCATACAGATGGACTTTGGAATCACTTGATTATGAATCACTTGGTACTATGTAACCATGCCTCATGGGCAAGATGACTAAAACACCATTCTCTCGGTTGTATGGAGAGAGCAACAGATTTGTTGGAAATCATATATATAGATGTGTGTGGTCCGATGAATGTTGAAGCTCGTGGATATCGTTATTTTCTCACCTTCAGATGATTTAAGCAGATATGGGTATATCTACTTGATGAAACATAAATCAAAACATTTGAAAAGTTCAAAGAATTTCAGAGTGAAGTTGAAAATCATCGTGTAAAGAAAATAAAGTTTCTACGATCTGATCGTGGAGGAGAATATTTGAGTTACAGTTTCTACATTTGAAGCAATGCGAATAGTTTCGTAACTCACGCCACCGGAACACCACAGCGTAATGGTGTGTCCGAACGTCGAATCGTACTTTACTAGATATGGTGCGATCTATGATGTCTATTTCATTTACCGCATCGCTTTGGGGTTATGCTTTAGAGACGGCCGCATTCACGTTAAATAGGACACCGCAAAACCGCTGAGACGACGCCTTATGAACTATGGTTTAGCAAGAAACCAAAGTTGTCGCTTCGAAAGTTTGGGGCGATGCTGTGAAGAAACTTCAACCTGATAAGCTTGAACCCAAATCGAAAATGTGTCTTCATAGGATACCCAAAGGAGACAATTGGGTATACCTATCACACAGATCCGAAGGCAAGACATTTGTTGTTAAAATGGATCCTTTCTAGAGAAGGAGTTTTCCTCAAGAAGTGAGTGGGAGGAAAGTGGAACTTGATGAGGTATAGTACCAGCTCCCTTATTGAAAGTAGTTCAACGTAAATCAGTTCTCGTAACACCTACACCAGAAGTGAGGAAGATAATGATGAAGATCATGAAACTTCAGATCAAGTTGTCAATGAATCAGAGATCAACCAGAATAAAATCCGCACAGAGTGGTACGTAATCCTATTCGAAGTCATGCTACTAGATCATGGTGAACCTACGAACTATGAAGAAGCGATGGTGAGCCCAGATTCGCAAAATGGCTTGAAGCCATGAAATCTGAGATGGGATCCATGTATGAGAACAAAGTATGGATCTTTGGTAGACTTGCCCGATGATCGGCAAGCTATTGAGAATAAATGGATCTTTAAGAAGAAGATCGACGATGGTAATATAACTGCTTCAAAGCTCGACTTGTTGCAAAAGGTTTTCGACAAGTTCAAGGGTTGACTACGATGAGACTTTCTCACCAGAAGCGATGCTTAAGTCCGTCTCAATCATGTTAGCAATTGCCGATTTTATGATTATGAAATTTGGCAAATGGATGTAAAACTGCATTCTTGAATGGATTTCTAGAAGAAGAGTTGTATATGATGCAACCAGAAGGTTTTGTTGATCCAAAGGGTACTAACAAAGTGCAAGCTCCAACGATCAATTTATGGTCCGTGCAAGCCTCTCGAGTTGAATAAACGCTTTGATAGTGTGATCAAAGGATATGGTTTTATATGCACTTTGGAGAAGCCCAGATTACAAGAAAGTGAGTGGGAGCTCTGAGCATTTGATATTATATGTGGACGATATATTGTTGATTGGAAATGATATAGAATTTCGGATAGCATAAAAGGATACTTGAATAAAAGTTTTTCAATGAAAGACCTGAAGCTGCTTACATATTGGGCATCAAGATCTATAGAGATAGATCAAGACGCTTAATAGGACTTTCTACAAAGCACATACCTTGATAAAGTTTTGAAGAAGTTCAAAATGGATCGTGCAAAGAAAGGTTTTTACCTGTAGTACAAGGTGTAGGATTGAGTCGACTCAATGTCCACCACGCAGAAGATAGAGAAAATGAAAATGTTCCTGCTTTGCTTCATATAGTCTATCATGTATGCAATGTTGTGTACAGCACTGACGATGCTTAGCTGTAAGCAGGAAGAAGGTACCAAAGTAATCCAGAGTGGATCATCGACAGCGTCAAGAACATCCTGAAATACCTGAAAAGGACTAAGGATATGTTTCTCGATATGGAGGTGACAAAGAGCTAGTCAAATGGTTACGCCGATGTTTGATAATCGATCCGGACGATTCTAAATCGCAAACCGGATACGATTTTTATTAAACGGTGGAGCTGTCATTGCAGTTCTAAACAAAGCGTCGGCGGGATCTACATGTGAAGCGGAGTACATAGCTGCTTCCGAAGCAGCAAATGAAGGAGTCTCGATGAAAGAGTTCATTTCGATCTAGGTGTCATACCTAGTGCATCGGGACCAATGAAGATCTTCGTGACAATACTGCAATTGCCTTGGCAAAGGAATCCAGATTTCACAAGAGGACCAAAGCATATCAAGAGACGCTTCAATTCCATTCGGACCAAGTCCAAGTGAGACATAGAGATTTAAAAGTACATACGGATCTGAATGTTGCGACCCGCTGACCAAGCCTCTTCCACGAAAGCAAAACATGATCAGCAAGACTCCATGGGTGTTAGAATCATTACTGTAATCTAGATTATGGACTCTAGTGCAAGTGGGAGACTGAAGGAAATATGCCCTAGAGGCAATAATAAAGTTATTATTTATTTCATATCATGATAAATGTTTATTATTCATGCTAGAATTGTATTAACCGGAAACATAATACATGTGAATACATAGACAAATGATAGTCACTAGTATGCCTCTACTAGACTAGCTCATTAATCAAGATGGTTATGTTTCTAACCATAGACATGTGTTGTCATTTGATTAATGGGATCACATCATTAGGAGAATGATGTGATTGACATGACCCATTTCATTAGCTTAGCACTTGATCGCTTAGTATGTTGCTTATGCTATCTTCATGACTTATACAAAGTTCCTGCAACTATGAGATTATGCAACTCTGCTTACCTGAGGAACACTTTGTGTGCTACCAAACATCACAACGTAACTGGGTGATTATAAAGGTACTCTACAAGTGTCTCCGAAGTATATGTTGAGTTGGCATGAATCAAGATTAGGATTTGTCATCCGATTGCTCTGGAGATGTATCTTCGCCTTCTCGGTAATACACATCACATAAGCCTTGCAAGCATTGCAACTAATGAGTTAGTTGTGAGATGATGTATTACGGAACGAGAGACTTCACGGTAACGAGATTGAACTAGGTATTGATACCGACGATCGAATCTCGTAAGTAACATACCGATGACAAAGGAACAACGATGTTGTTATGCGGATTGACCGATAAAGATCTTCAGAATATGTAGGAACCAATATGGGCATCCAGGTTCCGCTATTGGTTATTGACCAAGAATGGTTCTAGGTCATGTCTACATAGTTCTCGAACCGTAGGGTCCGTACGCTTAAGATTTCAATGACGGTTATATTATGAGTTTATGTATTTTGATGTACCAAGGAGTTCGAGTCCCGGATGTGATCACGGACATGACGAGGAGTCTCAAATGTTCGAGACATAAAGATTGATATATTGACGGCTATATTCGGACACGGAAAGGTTCCGAAGTTTCAGAGAAACTGAGTGCCGGAGGGGTTACGAACCCCGGGAAGTAATGGGCCTTATTGGGCCAAGAGGGAGAGAGAGGGCTGCACCAAGAGGTGGCGCCCCATGGGGAGTCCGATGACTAGGAGGGCGCGCCCCTTCCTCTCCCTCCCTCTCTTTCCTTCCCTTCCTCTTCCTAGTAGGATTAGGAAAGGGAGTCCTACTCTACTAGGAGGAGGACTCCTCCCTTGGTGCGCCTCCTAGGGCCGGCCGCCCTCCCTTGCTCCTTTATATACGAAGGTGGGGGCACCCAGAACACACAAGTTGATCTTCGTGATCGCTCCTTAGCTGCAGCGTGCCCCTCCACCATATTCCACCTCGGTCATATTGTAGCGGTGCTTAGGCGGCCTCGCGACGGTAGAACATCAAGATCGCCACCACGCTCGTCAGCCGACGGAACTCCTCCCCGACGCTTTGCGGATCGGAGCCGGGATCGCCATCGAGCTGAACGTGTGCTAAGAACCTGAGGTGCCGGAGTAATGGTGCTTGGATCGGTCGGATCGTGAAGACGCACGACTACATCAACCGCGTTGATATAATGCTTCCGCTCGGTTCACGAGGGTACGTGGACGACACTCTCCTCTCGCTGCTATGCCATCACCATGGTCTTGCGGATCGTAGGAAATTTTTGAAATTACTACGCTTCCCAAAGAAGATTTCTTTGCCGAGCACGTGTTCTTCACTGAATATAATCCTTATGATTCTGCTCGCATTAGGAAGAGGCGCTTCGGACTGCAGTCAAGCAAACTTCTATTCCTCGCTTTTCAACAAGGACAAAATCTTGATCATGCTCATATTCCTCATGTGGATATGGAGTCGCCGCGTGCTTTGAGCCAGTCCTAGTGTTCTTCACGATGCAGGACTTCTAAACTTCTGACCGATATTTGTGACTGGAATGAAGAGCTAATTCTTCGCTATGCAACACGCACATCACCGGAGACGCTAAGATGTAAATTCATGGGTCTTGGATTGATGACCGAAACACCACTACAAGGCACCGGCAGTGAATTGCTTCGTGCCCTCCCACTCAGTCCTCCGATTGATGGTGCACGACGATCTATGAAGAAAAGGAACTTTCAAATCACTATATGCAAGTCGATGAAGCCTTTGAAGCCAAGGCAAGCCCAAGGACCAAATTTCGTCAAGGAATTATTATATGTGCCTCGACACCTATCGAATTCTGACGAAGACTATGAGTCCTATCAAAGGTCACGACTGAACGATGAAGAAGTCTGGCATCATGAAGAATATGCTTTTCAACATCATCCATATGCCTCGCCAATTTCTATGATTTCTTCATGAGGACTCTAGCTAACATTGCCATGTCACCTTTTGAGTGAAGCCTTATGCACCTTGGATTATGAGATTCATCAGTCAAGATCTTCACCGAATTACAAGGCTGATACTTTGAACCACCGCAGCTACTTGCCCTCGATTGAAGTCCTCAAACGGACAATTACCTCACGATGACAAGGGCAAGGCCATCGCTGGATCGATGAAGGCATTCGTCCATTGATGGACAGTTTCGCAGCAGATCTTACTCCACCAATGATGACTCCCACACATGACTCAGCAGAAATACCTCACCAAGCAAAGTCCTCAAGCTATCGACCTGTGGTGATGACTGATCGTGAATTACTCCTCGCCTTCATCAAGGTTGATCGCAATCATAAGTGGGTCAAACGTCGTTGGTACTCTTCTTTACAACATGACCTCCACACACAATGCAAAGGAAGAAAACCACTACTACCTTCATGAAACCTTCAAGCGCACTGGCTGTTCTTTCACATGTCTACAAAGTGAAGAAGAACTGCAATCAATGGGACTCAAGGAAGAATTTGACTGGTCTCACCTCCTCCAAGAAATTCAAGAAAGTCAAAGTTCCTTCCTTGGTGGCTAGCTCCTATTCTTCATCTCGCGACATCGATGAAAATGAAGATTTGGAAGACATCGCTGCTGGTCCTACTTCAACAAACAACCCCGACAATGTCAAGGCCCGCCTTCAACTTGAAATTCTTCAAGAGCGTTAGTCCTCGCCAACTTTTGGTCATTTGATGACAAAGGGGAGAAATTTGAGTTAGTCTTCAAGCCGGTCTAGTCTTTGTCTATATAAAGATTTCATTAAGTTACAACTCGCTCTTATGCAACCTTTATTGGATCGAGTTGTAATCTTAAACCCGATGGTGCTTTGATACTTTTGATGCATTATGCTTTTGCTCTATGCTCTGATTAGAAGTAGTTTTGATATTTGTTATGCTCGATCCAATTTGGCCTTTGGCTTGTACTTTTGATGCTATATTGCATAACATCAAGCACCATATTTCATCATGCATTTCAAATTCTTCATACTATATGTTAAATGCGTGTATGAATTACAAGATATAGGGGAGATCTCCATGATTCAATTCTTCAAATGTGCATTGCCTCAAAAGCAAATTCCTCACTATGCACATCTTCGTGGGGAGTTCTTCTATATCTTGCAATCAAATTCCTCATTATCAGATTTACACTTCATATGTTTATCCCGTTGAAAACTTAACCTATATTGTAATCAATCACCAAAAGGGGAGATTGTAAGTGCATCTAGTGCCCTTAGTGATTTTGGTGTATTGAAGACTTATAGGTTAAGTAACTAATGCGTTGTGAGTGTACATGTGTCTATAAGTCTATGAGGAGTTTGATAATTACAGAAAAGTCTAATTCTAAAAATTGAAGTTCTTCAACCAAGACTTTGATATTTCAAGACTTTCAAGACTTTGAAAGTGAAGAAATTGGTGTGACCTTGAAGACTTGGTATTCATTTGAGGAACATGAAGCGTGAAGACTTTTGTTTTCGTAGTTTCATTTTCTCTTTCTTGAGTCATAGGAAACACCGCATCGTTAAAGGGGGTCGAGGAAATACTAAGGAAAAATTTCCATGTGATGCTCAACTCAAAATCCTACACCTACCAAACCCTTCGAGTGAAGCTTTGAAATCTCATACAGTTCAGTCAATTCTTCAAGGATGAGACGAAGCTCTTCCGTCGCCGAGGAATTTGTTCGATCGAGGAGTTAGGAATTCGCCTGTAATTGCCTACAAGGAGGAACATGATAGCCCGAGGAATTTGATGTTCAAATTTCCGATCGCTGTCTGCTAGCCCGGCTGTCCCAAATATCTTATCCACCTAACGGTCATATCATTGAAGGGCATTTATGTCTTATCATGTCGGGCTGCTCCCTAGGCTATAAATAGCGCCCCTACAACCACTAGTTGGTTGGCTGCTCCGAGAGAACTTGACACTTGTCATTTGAGAGCAACCCATCCTCCGAGGAATTTGAGCGAAAATCATCAAGTGAGGAAAACCCAAAAACCAAACCCCAACAAACCCAAAGTGATTGAGCATCATCAAGAAATTGATCCTCGTGGATCCGACGCTTTTACCTTTGAAGACTGTGTTTCTTCCAGACGGTTAGGCGCCAAGGTCTAGAGCATCCAAGAGGAATTGTGGATCGCCGAGTGACCAAGTATGTGAAGGTTTGGAAGTCGCTCAAGACTTACCACGAGTGATTGGACGAGGTCTCGTGACCTTAGTTCAAGGAGAATACGGTGAGGACTTGGTGTCCGAGCTGCGTGCTCGGATCGGGTGTCCGAGATCGTGTCCTCGAGTTTAAATACTCAGCCGCCCAACCAGACGCATAACCGAGACAGCAGTTGAACTGGTCTACCAAATCATTGTCTTCACCAACCTAATGGTTCTAT
>JAHIAM010008191.1:0-11648 GCA_021605205.1 Aegilops longissima | reverse complement strand
TTTTGGAGAAGCCTGATTTACAAGAAAGTGAGGGGAGCTCAGAGCATTTCCGATATTATATGTAGATGACATATTATTAATTGGAAATGATATAGAATTTCTGGATAGCATAAAGGGATACTTGAATAAAAGTTTTCAATGAAAGACCTCGTGAAGTGCTTATATTAGGCATCAAGATCTATAGAGATAGATCAAGACGCTTAATTGACTTTCCAAATCACATACCTTGATAAAGTTTTGAAAAGTTCAAATGGATCGTGCAAAGAAAGGGTTCTTGCCTCAGACATAAGGTGTAAGTTGAGTCGACTCAATGCCCACCACAGCAGAAGATAGAGAGAAAATGAAAGATGTTCCTATGCTTCAGCCATAGGCTCTATCATGTATGCAATGCTGGTACCGCACTGACGATGCTTAGCAATAAGTTTCAGGGAGGTACCAAAGTAATCCAGAGTGGATCATCGGACAGCGTCAAGAATATCCAAATACCGAAAAGGACTAAGGATATGTTTCGCTTATGGAGGTGACAAAGAGCTAGTCGTAATGGTTACGCCGATGCAAGCTTTGACATTGATCCGACGATTCTAAATCGCAAACCGAATACGTGTTTATATTGAACGGTGGAGCTGCTTGGTGCAGTTCTAAACAAAGCGCCGTGGCGGATCTACATGCGAGCGGAGTACATAGCTACTTCGAAGCAGCAAATGAAGGAGCTCGGATGAAAGAGTTCATTTCGATCTAGGTGTCATACCTAGTGCATCGGGACCAAAGAAGATCTTCTCGTGACAATATCGGTGCAATTGCCTTGGCAAAGGAATCCAGATTTCACAAGAGGACCAAGCACATCAAGAGACGCTCAATTCCATCCGGACCAAGTCCGTGGGAGACATAGAGATTTGCAAGATACATACGGATCTAATGTTGCGCACTGCTGACTAAGCCTCTTCCACGAGCAAAACTTGATCAGCACCAAGACTCCATGGGTGTTAGAATCATTACTGTAATCTAGATTATTGACTCTAGTGCAAGTGGGAGATCAAGGAAATATACCCTAGAGGCAATAATAAAGTTATTATTTATTTCCTCATATCATGATAAATGTTTATTATTCATGCTAGAATTGTATTAATCGGAAACATGATACATGTGTGAATACATAGACAAACTTAAAGTCACTAGTATGCCTCTACTTGACCAGCTCATTAATCAAAGATGGTTATGTTTCCTAACCATAGACATGTGTTGTCATTTGATTAACTAGATCACTTCATTAGGAGAATGATGTGATTGACTTGACCCATTCCGTTAGCTTAGCACTTGATCGCTTTAGTATGTTGCTATTGCTTTCTTCATGACTTATACAAGTTCCTATAACTATGAGATTATGCAACTCCCATTTACCGGAGGAACACTTTGTGTGCTACCAAATGTCACAACGAATCGGGTCATTATAAAGGAGCTCTACAGGTGTTCCAAGGTACATGTTGAGTTGGCGATTTGAGATTAGGTTTTGTCACTGATTGTCGGAGAGGTATCTCGGCCCTCTTGGTAATGCACATCACTATAAGCCTTGCAAGCAATGTAAGCATGAGTTGGTTACTAATGATGCATTACGAACGAGTAAAGAGATTCTGCCGGAAACGAGATTGAACTAGGTATTGAGATACCGACGATCAATCTCGCACGTAACATACCGATGACAAAGGGAACAACGATGTTGTTATGCGGTTTGACCGATAAAGATCTTTGTAGAATATGTAGGAGCCAATATGAGCATCCAGTGTTCCGCTGTTGGTTATTGACCCGAATGGTTCTCGGTCATGTCTACATAGTTCTCGAACCCGTAGGGTCCGCACGCTTAAGGTTTCGGCGATGCTTATATTATGAGTTTATGAGTTTTGATGTACCAAGTTTGTTCGAGTCCCGTATGTGATTACAGACATGACGAGGAGTCTCAAATGGTCGAGACATGAAGATTGATATATTGACGACTATATTCGACACCGGAAGTGTTCCGAGAAGTTTTGATAAACCGAGTGCCGAGGGTTATCGAACCCCGGGAACTAATGGGCCTCGATGGGTCTTAGTGGAGAGAGAGAGGGCGGCTGTGGCAGGCCGCGCCTCCCCTCCTCGGGTCCCAATTGTACTAGAGAGGGGGCGCCCTTCCTTCTCCCCTCCTCTCCTTCCTTCCCTCTCCTTTAGGTGGAAACCTACTAGGACTTGGAGTCCTAGTAGGATTCCTCTTGGGGCGCCATAGAGGGCCGCCGGCCTCCCCTTGCTCCTTTATATACGAAGGCGGGCACCCCAAAGACACAACAATTGATCCTTGAGATCTCTTAGCTGCAAGCGTGCCCCTCCACCATAGTTCTCCTCGATAATATTGTAGCAAGGCTTAGGCGAAGCCTCGTGACGGTAGAACATCAAGATCGCCACCACGCCGTCAGGTCGATGTAACTCTTCCCCGACACTTTGCCGAACGGAGTCCGGGAACGCCATCGAGCTGAACGTGTGCAAGAACTCTGAGGTGCCGAAGTTTCGTGCTTGATCGGTCGGGCCGTGAAGACGACGATACTACATCAACTGCTTGTTATAACGCTCGCTCGGCTTACGAGGGTACGTGGACAACACTCCCTCTCGCTATGCATCACCATGATCTTGCTAGCGTAGGAAATTTTTGAAATTACTACGCTCCCCAACACTCAATCCAACACAAAGAACCTCAAAGAGTGCCCCGAGATTTCTACTAGAGAAACAAAGACAAGAACGGCATCAACCCCTATGCGAATTACCCCAATGTCACCTCGAACCGCAAGTTGAGTGCCATAACATATATCAAGTGAATCAAAATAATACCCCATTGTCACCACGGTATTCATATGCAAGACATATATCAAATGTTCTCAAATCCATAAAAGTATTCAATCCGATAAAACGATATCTCAAAGGGAAAACTCAATTCATCACAACAAAATAGAGAGGGGAAAACACCATATGATCCAAGTATATTAACAAAGCCCGTGATACATCAAGATCGTGACATCTCAGAACACGAGAGAGCTTAGATTAAACACATAGCTACTAGTACAAACCCTCATCCCCGAGGGTGGGCTACCCTCCTCATCGTGGTGGCTACGGATGATGGGGATGGCCACCGGTGATGATTTTCCCCTCCGGTGGAGTGCCGGAACGGGGTCTAGATTGGTTTTTTGTGGCTACAGAGGCTTGCGGCGGCGGAACTTCTGATCTAGGGTCTCCGCGAGGGTTTTTGGAATATTTGACGATTTATAGGGCGAAGAGGGGGTGGAGGCCTATCGAGGTGGGCACAACCCACTGGGCACGCCTGGTTCTCAGCGCTTCGTGAGTTGTGCTCCCTTTGGGGCACCCCTGTGCCGCTCGCCCATTGATGTCTTTTGGTCCATAAAATGCACAAAAGTTTCACGTGTTTGACTCCGCTTGATATTGATTTCGTGTTGTAAAAAACAAGCAAAAACAAAGAATCGCACCGGGTCAACAAAGTTAGTCCTAAAAATGATATAACGCTTATAAAATGATTGTAAAACATCCAAGAGTGATAATATAACAACATGAATATTTATAAATTATAGATACGTTGAGACGATCAATGACCGAGACACCTCTCCGTCAACAACCAATAGCGAACCTCGATGCTCATATTGGCTCCTACATATTCTACTAAGATCTTTATCGGTCTAATAGTTATGACAACATACGTTATTCCCTTTGTCTTCGGTATGGTGCTTGCCCAAGATTCGATCGTAGGTATGTACATACCTTGTTCAATCTCGCACGACAAGTCGCTTTACTCGCTCCGAATACATCATCTCGTGACTAACTCATTAGTCATTTGCTTGCAAGGCTTATTATGATGTGCATTACCGAGAGGGCCTAAAGATACCTCTCCGATACTGGAGTGACAAATCCTAATCTCGATCTATGACAACCCAACAAACACCTTTATAATCACCCAACGCATGGATGTTTGATAGCACACAAGGCATTCCTTCGTATCCATGCAGTTGCATAATCTCATAGTCGAAGGAATATGTTTTTGACATGAAGAAAGCAATAGTAATAAAACTGAACGATCAATATGCTAAGCTAACGGGTGGGTCTTGTCCATCACATCATTCTCCTAATGATGTGATCATGTTCATCAAATGATAACACATGTCTATGGTTAGGAAACTTAACCATCTTTGATTAACGAGCTAGTCTAGTAGAGGCTTAATAGGGACACGTGTTTTGTCTATGTATCCACACATGTATCAAGTTTCCGTTAATACAATTCTAGCATGAATAATAAACATGTTGGGGAACGAGCAGAAATCAAAAAATTCTACGCTCACCAAGATCAATCTATGGAGTTATCTAGCAATGAGGGGAAAAGGAGTGCATCTACATACCCTTGTAGATCGAGTGAAGCTGCTCAAGAGAACGAGGTTGATGGAGTCGCACTGCTGTCATCCAAATCACCGATGACCAAGTGCCGAACGGACGGCACCTCCATGTTCAACACATGTACGGGTTAGCAAGACGCCTCCTTCTTGATCCAGCAAGGGGAAGGAGAGGTTGATGGAGATCCAGAGACGACGGCAGGTGGTGGATGCATGGGGATCTCGCAGGCTTCACCAAGCTCTACAGAGAGGAGGAGGTGTTGGAGAGGAGAGGGAGGCGCCAGGATAGGGTGCGGCTGCCTCCCTCCCCCCCACTATATATAGGCCCTGGGGCGCTGCCCTAGGAGATGGGATCTCCAAGGGGCGGCAGCCAAGGGGTGGCTTGCCCATGCCAAGGGGGCGCCCACCCCAAGGGTTTCCTGCCCTAGGCGCAGGGGAGGCCCATGGGGCGACCAGCCCACCAGGGCTGGTTCCTTCCCCACTTCAGCCCATGGGGCCCTCCGGATAGGTGGCCCCACCTGGGACCTCGGATCCTTCCGATGGTCCCAGACAATACCGGTGACCCTCAAACTTTCCTGCTGGCGGAAACTTGACTTCCTATATATAAATCTTTACTCCGACCATTCCGAACTCCTCGTGACGTCCGGATCTCATCCGGACTCAACAACTTTCGGTTACTGATACTAATATCTCTACAACCCTAGGCCACCGAACCTTATGTGTAGACCCACGGTTCGGAGACATGCGACATGACCGAGATGACTCTCCGTCAATAACCAACAGCGGATCTGGATACCCATGTTGGTCTCTACATACTCCTCGATGATCTCATCGATGAACCACGATGTCGAGGATTCAATCAATCCCAGATTCAATTCCCTTTGTCAATCGGTATGTTACTTGCACAAGACCCGATCGTCGAGATCCCAATACCTCGCTCAATCTCATCGCAAGTCACTTTACTCTACCGTAATGTATGATCCCGTGACTGCATAACTTGGTCACATTGAGCTCATTATGATGATGCATTACCGAGTGGGCCCAGAGATACCTCTCCGCATACGGAGTGACAAATCCCGCCTCGATTTGTGCCAACCCAACAGACACTTTCGGAGATACCAGAGTGCACCTTTATAGCCACCCAGCTATGCCTAGACATTTGGCACACCCAAAGCACTCCTACGGTATCCGGAGTTGCACAACTCATGGTCTAAGGAAATGATACTTGACATTTGGAAAAGCTCTAGCTAAACTAACTACATGATCTTTGTGCTATGCTTAGGATTGTTCTTGCCCATCACATCATTCTCCTAATGATGTGATCCTGCTATCAATGACATCCAATGTCCATAGTCAGAAACCATGACTATCTGCTGATCAACGAGCTAGTCAACTAGAGGCTCACTAGGGACATGTTGTGGTCTATGTATTCACACATGTATTACGATTTCCGGATAACACAATTATAGCATGAACAATAGACAATTATCATGAACAAAGAAATATAATAATAACCATTTTATTATTGCTCTAGGGCATATTTCCAACAGCTCCCACTTGCACTAGAGTCTCTAATGTAGTTACATTGTGATGAATCTAACACCCATAGAGTTTTGGTGTTGATCATGTTTTGCTCTAGGGAGATTTTAGTCAACGGATCTGCTACATTCAGGTCCGTATGTACTTTTACAAATATCTATGTCTCCATCTTGAACATTTTCACTAATGGAGTTGAAGCGACGCTGATGTGTCTCGGTCTTCTTGTGAAACCTGGGCCCTTGGCAAGGGCAATAGCTCCATGTTGTCACGAAGAGAGTGACCGCCCCGACGCATTGGGTATGACTCTAGGTCGGTGATGAACTCCTTCACCCAGATTGCTTCATGCGCTGCCTCCGAGGCTGCCATGTACTCCGCTCACATGTAGATCCCGCCACGACGCTTTGCTTGCAAATCGCACTAGCTATCGCCCCACCATTCAAAATATACATGTATCCGGTTTGTGACTTAGAGTCATCCAGATCTCGGTCGAAGCAAGCATCGACGTAACCCTTTACGATTTGAGCCTTTCACACCTCCATATACGAAACATGTCAGTCCTTTTCGTGTACTTCAGATATTCTGACCGCTGTCCAAAGGTTCCATGTCGGATTACTTTGGTACCTTCCTACCAAACTTACGGCAAGGTTTACATCAGGTCCGTACATAGCATGGCATACATAATAAACCCTATGGCCGAGGCATAGGGACTACACTCATCTTTTCTCTATCTTCCGCGTGGTCGGGCATTGAGCCATGCTCAATTGCACACCTTGCAATACGTGCAAGAACCCCTTCTTGACTGATCCATATTGAACTTCTTCAATATCTTGTCAAGGTATGCACTTTGTGAAAGACCAATGAGGCGCCTCGATCTATCTCTATAGATCTTGATGCCTAATATATAAGCAGCTTCTCCAAGGTCCTTCATTGAAAAACACTTGTTCAAGTAGGCCTTTATGCTTTCCAAGAATTCTATATCATTTCCCATCAACAAAGATGTCATCCACATATAATATGAGAAATGCTACAGAGCTCCCACTCACTTTCTTGTAAACACAAAGCTTCCATAAGTCTGTAAACCCAAATGCTTTGATCATCTCATCAAATCAATGTTCCAACTCCGAGATGCTTGCACCAGCCACGATTGAGTGTTGAGCTTGTACACCTTGTTAGCATTCTTAGGATCGACAAAACCTTCCGCTGCATCATATACAGTTCTTCCTTAAGATGGTCATTAAGGAATGCCGCTTTGACGCCCATTTGCCATATCTCATAATCATAGAATGCGCAATTGCTAACATGATTCGGACGACTTCAGCTTCGCACGGTGAGAAAGTCTCATCGTAGTCAACCCCTTGAACTTGTCGATAACCCTTAGCGACAAGTCGAGCCTTATAGATGGTCACATTACCATCCGCTGCCTTTCTTCTTAAAGATCCATTTATTTTCTATGGCTCACCGATCATCGGGCAAGTCACCAAAGTCCATACTTGCTTATATACATGGATCCTATCTCGGATTTCATGGCTTCTAGCCATTTGTCGGAATCTGGGCCCGCCATCGCTTCTTCATAGTTCAAGGTTCACCGTTGTTCAACAACATGATTTCCAAGACAGGGTTGCTGCATCACTCTAGTGCGGAACGTGTCCTTGTGGACCTACGAAGTTCAAGAGGAGCTTGATCCAAGTACCTTGATCATCATCATTAACCTCCCTCTAGTTTCGGTCAGCACCACAGAACATCTTCCCGAAGCGCTTACTTACCGCTTCAAGAGGTAGTACTTCATCAAGCTCTACTTTCCTCCCACTTACCTCTTTCGAGAGAAACTCTTTCTCCATAAAGGACCCGTTTGGCAACAAAGATCTTGCCTTCGGATTCGAGGTAGAAGGTATACCCAATGGTTTCTTTAGGGTATCCTATGAAGGCGATTTTTCCGACTTGGGTTCGAAGCTTTTCAGTTGAAGTTTCTTGACATAAGCATCGATCCCCAAACTTTTAGAAACGATACTTAGGTTTCTTCCCAAACCATAATTCATACGTGTGTCGCCTCAACGGATTTCGACGGAGCCCTATTTAAAGTGAATGCGGTTGTCTCTAGAGCGATCCCCAAAATGATAGCGTAAATCTGGTGAGTGACATCATGGATCGCACCATATCCAATAAAGTGCGACACGACGCTCGACACACGCATTACGCTGAGGTGTTCCAGCGGCGTGAGTTGTGAAACGATTCCACATTTCCTTGCGCGCATCAAATTCATGACTTAAATATTCTCCCCACGATCCGATCAGAAGAACTTTATTTTCCGTCACGTTGATTCTCAACCTCACCTGAAATTCCTTGAACTTTTCAAAGGTCTCAGACTTGTGTTTCATTAAGTAGACATATCCATATATACTCAAGTCATCAATGAGAGTGAGAACATAACGATATCCTCCACGAGCCTCAATGCTCATTGGACCGCACACATCGGTATGTATGATTTCCAACAAGTTGGTTGCTCGCCCATTGTTCCGAGAACGGAGTCTTGGCCATTTTGCCCATAAGGCATGGTTCGATGTGTCAAATGATTCTTAATCGAGAGACTCTAAAAGTCCATCAGATGGAGCTTCTTCATGCGCTTGACACCAATGTGACCAATGGCAAAGCCACAAGTATGTGGGACTATCGTATCAACTTTACATCTTTTGGTATTCACACTATGAATATGTGTAACATTACGCCGAGATTCATTAAGAATAAACCATTCACACAAGGGCATAACCATAAAACATATCTCTCATATAAATAGAACAACCATTATTCTCAGATTTAAATGAGTAGCCATCTCAATTAAACGAGATCCCGATATAATGTTCATGCTCAAAGCTAGCACTAAATAACAATTATTGAGGTTTAAAACTAATCCCGAGGTAAATGTAGAGGCAGCGTACGACGGCATCACATCAACCTTGGAACCATTCCCGACGCAGATCTTCACCTCGCCCTTCGCTAGTCTCCGCTTATTCCGCAGCTCCTGCTTTGAGTTACAAATATGAGCAACGGCACCAAGATCAAATACCTGTGAGCTACTACGAGTATCGGTAAGGTACACATCAATTACATGTATATCACATATACCTTGGTGTTGTCGGCCTTCTTGTCCGCTAAGTATTTGGGGCGTCCGCTCAAAGGACTACTTCCTTGCAATAAAAGCACTCACCTCGTGCTTGGGTCCATTCTTGGCTTCTTCCCAAGAATCGGTTATCGGGCGCGCAACCCCTTGCCGCCCTTCTTGAAGTTTTCACCTTGCCTTTCTTAAACTTAGTGGTTTTATTCACCATCAACACTTGATGTTCCTTTTGATCTCCACCTCGCTGATTTCAGCATTGAATATACCTCGGAATGGTCTTTTCCATCCCTCGATATTGAAGTTCATCACAAAGCTCTTGTAGCTCTAAGTGGAAGCGATCAAGGATCCTCAATGACCGCCATCCGGATAGTAACTCCCAAACTGAGTCAAGCTTGCCAGCAACCTGCATATTTTGAGTATGTGCTCACCGACGTAACTATTTTCCTCCATCTTACAATCAAGAACTTGTCGAGACTTCATATCTCTCGACCCGCATGAGCTTGGAAACCATTTTCAGCTGTTCAACATCTCATATGCTCCGTGTTGCTCAAAACGCTTTTGGAGCCCCGTTCTAAGCTGTAAAGCATGCCGCACCGAACGAGGGAGTAATCATCAACACGAGACCGCAAGCGCTCATAACGCCTTGGTTCTCTCGATGGGTGCTTCACCTAGCGTGCTTCTAGGACATAATCTTTCTTGGAAGCTATGAGGATGATCTCGTGTTCCGGACCCAAGTCAGAGTAGTTGCGCAATCATCTTTCAGCTTGGTTTTCTAGGAACGCGCTGAAGTTGAGGGCAACATTAGCGGGCCATTTGATCTACAAGACATATTGTAAAGATTTTAGACTAAGTTCATGATAATTAAGTTCATCTAATCAAATTATTCAATGAACTCCCACCCGATAGACATCCTCTAGTCATCTAAGTGAAACATGATCCGAGTTAACTAGGTTGTGTCCGATCATCACGTGAGACGGACTAGTCAACGCCGGTGAACATCTTCATGTTGATCGATCTTCTATACGACCTCATGCTCGACCTTTCGGTCTTCCGTGTTCCGAGGCCATGTCTGTACATGCTAGGCTCGCAAGTCAACCTAAGTGTATTGTTTGTGTAATCTGGCTTACACCCTGCTGTATTCGAACGTTAGAATCTATCACACCCGATCATCACATGGTGCTTCAAACAACGAACCTTCGCAACGGTGCGCAGTTAGGGGGAACACTTTCTTGAAATTATTATAAGGATCATCTTATTTACTACCGTCGTTCTAAGCAAATAAGAAGCAAAACATGATAAACATCACATGCAATCAAATAGTGACATGATATGGCCAATATCATATTGCTCCTTTGATCTCCATCTTCGGGTGCCATGATCATCTTCACACCGCATGACACCATGATCTACATCATCTGTCTTCATGAAGTTGTCACGCCAACGATTATTTCTACTTCTATGGCTAACGCGCTTAGCAATAAAGTAAAGTAATTTACATGATGCTACTCAATGACACGCAGGTCATACAAAAATAAAGACAACTCCTATGGTTCCGCCGTTGTCATACTCATCGACATGCAAGTCGTGATTCCTATTACAAGAACATGATCATCTCATACATCACATATATCATTCATCACATCCTTGGCCATATCACATCACAAAGCACTTGCTGCAAAACAAGTTAGACGCCCTCTAATTGTTGTTGCATGTTTTACGTGGCTGTTATAGGTTTCTAGCAAGAACGCTTTCTTACCCACGTAAAACCACAACATGATATGCCAATTTCTATTTACCCTTCATAAGGACCCTTTTCATCGAATCCGCCCAACTAAAGTGGAGAGACAGACACCCGCTTAGCCACCTTATGCAACCAGGCATGTTAGTCGGTGGAACTCTGCTCACGAAGCGCACGGTAAGGTCGGTCCGGCCGATTCTATCCCACGATGCGTCACAAGCAAGATAAGACTAGTAGTGGCAAGAAAATTGACAACATCTACGCCCACAACTACTTTTGTGTTCTACTCGCATAGTAACTACGCATAGACCTAGCTCGATACCACGCTAGGGGAAACGAGGTAAATCAAAAAATTCTACGCTCACCAAGATCAATCTATGGAGTTATCTAGCAACGGGGAAAAGGAGTGCATCTACATACCCTTGTAGATCGCAGAAGGAAGCGCTCAAGAGAACGGGGTTGATGGAGTCGCACTCGCCGTGATCCAAATCACCGATGACCAAGTGCCGAACGGACGGCACCTCCGCTCAACACACGCACGGTTGGGGAAGACGATCCTCCTTCTTGATCCAAAGAAGGGGAAGGAGAGGTTGATGGAGATCCAGCAAGACGACGGCGTGGTGGTGGATGCATGGGATCTCGCAGGCTTCGCCAAGCTTTATAGAGAGGAGGAGGTGTTGGAGGGAGAGGAGGCGCCAGGGCTAGGTGCGGCTGCCTCCCTCCCCCATTATATATAGGCCCCTGGGGAAGCGCCCTAGGAGATGGGATCTCCAAGGGGGGGCGGCGGCGGAGTGGCTTGCCCTGTTAAGGGGCGCCCCACCCCTAGGGTTTCCTGCCCAGGCAAGGG
>JAHIAM010008188.1:0-12023 GCA_021605205.1 Aegilops longissima | reverse complement strand
AACCAAACTCAGCCATCCTATCGCGACACATAATTTTCGCTCATAGAGTATGTTTATCCAACGAGTATCCGACGCCCGTGTGGTGGTCTGCTGGGGAAGAAGAAGAGGTGAGGAAGAAGGAAAGAAGGGTTAGGAGACGAGGATATTCATCCAACCGCCTGAAATGGTAGACTCAAAGCATTTGCATAACAAATAGTATGTTTTACACAACAAAAGATCCATAATAATAAAACAACAACATAAAGAAAACTATCACCGCCACGGAAAGAGACGGCCTGCCGTTTTGGCTGCCGCGAACCAGCCGCCGCGGACGTGTGTCTACGTGATCGGGTTGTCCTCGGCCCCAGCTACTCGCTCCGGAGGCGCGCCTGCACGGACGAGAGCACAGCCCGGTTCAAGTCGAGGACGCCCGATTCCGCCCGCAGAGGGCCTCGGCAGCGGATCCGGCCGGGCCGAAGTCGAGCCTCCGCCGCCCTGGTTCAAGTCCAGACTTCGGTTCCGCCGCAGGAGGGCGCTGGCGAGAGCGGCATCCGCGCCTCCGCCGAGTCGAGCCTCGCCGCCTGTTCAAGTCCAGACTTCCGTTCCGCCGCAGAGGGCGCTGGCGAGAGCGGCATCCGCGCCTCGACGAAGTTGAGCCTCTGCCGCCCGGCTCATGTCCAGACGCCTCCGCCTGCAGGAGGGCCTCGATGGAGCAGGATCCGCCCGCCCGTTGAGCTCTCCGCCGGTTCACATCCACGACATCCGGTTCCGCCCAGGAGAGCCTCGGCGGGATGCGCGCGCCCGCCGAAGTTGAGCTCGCCTCCCGGCTCCCTTTAGTATCGCCATGTTGAACCGCTGGTCCGCCGCACCATGGGGGACTTGACGCCGCACGAAGTCGACGCCCATCGCCTCATACCCATCGGGGCCTTCGACCGCGACTCCGCAGTGAACATTGATCAGCTTCTCCTCCTCGTAGCTTGGCTCCAGAGAACTCGGGATTGGCCCGCCGCAAAGCGAGCTTGGAACGGAGTCGACCCACCGCCTAGCGCGGGCGCCCGCGCAAGATCTTGTAGTAAGTGATCTTATGGGCGCACCATGGCTTTCCGCAACTAGGGACGCTTGATGGGCTAGGGATCAAAGGTGGGGAATGGGTGAGATTTGGTGGTTTTAGGGCAAGGTTGTAGGCCGAGCAATGGGTTCGTGTGAATAGTGGTTCCGGTGACGCACCGGTCAATCGGTTTTGACGACATCGCTTCTTGTCGTTGCAAGGCGCCCCGCACGCTGGACCTCCATGTCGCCATCGAATGGAACCGCTTCATTTTATGCTGCCGCTAGGGACCGCAGCTTGAGAGCAAACCGACATCCTCCCCCTCCCCGCCGCCTTTTCTTATACCACTACCTTCCTTTTATGCGGAGTAAATAAAACAGAGGAAGTAACTACGGATGAGGACCTCGACGGGTTAACCCATTGAGTATCCGACATGCGGGCCTAGCAAGCATGGGGTCCGCCAAGAAGTGACCAAAGGGAGGGTAAGGGGATACCCACGCGAGG
This sequence comes from Aegilops longissima, assembly GCA_021605205.1. Lineage (NCBI taxonomy): Eukaryota > Viridiplantae > Streptophyta > Magnoliopsida > Poales > Poaceae > Aegilops > Aegilops longissima. Next base: position 10,492 of record JAHIAM010008188.1, on the reverse strand, counting down.
ATCCACTTCCACTATACTACTTTGACCAAATGTTAGAGTTAATATATGACATGCAACTTACACAAATGTTAGAGTAATAATATATGACATGCAACTTACACAAAGCATACAGGTCTAATGCTTTTGAGGCTAACTTCGACCAAATGTTAGAGTGATAATATATGACATGCAACTTACACAAAGCATATGGTCAATTTCATGTGAAAGGAGTTTCCAATGATATAATTTTCACATTATACATCTATGTACTCCTCCGCCTAGTGTGTAAGTCATCTACTTAAAAACCAAATAATCCCAAAACACGAGGCGCTGTGCATTAACTTCTACCTCGCTTTTGTTTCTTGACATATGAACCAATAAGAGATGAGGTGTGCATGCTTTAATGACTCGAGACTATCAAACATGACATGAAAGTGATGCAATACTATTAATTAGCAAATAAACATTAATGTCTCTCGCTTTCCCTCCTCCTTGGTCACGTGCACAGCCTAAGATGACTTACTCACCTATGTGAAAGGAGTACTATTAATCTTGTCAATAGTCAAATTGGAAACCATCTCGAGTACAAATCTAGGAATACATATAATCTAACAATATTGATTGGGCGTTGTTGAATGTTGATAATTTTTTATCATAGTAGAGATATTTGACTACACATAAAACTTATATGTAAGGTAGAAAGGATAGGAGGGAGTGTATTGTACGCTCAAAAACAAAACAACATTGAATACCCTTTATATATGATTTATGGATGCTATGATCACCGGTTCGTATTTGAATCACTTTAGGTATCACGTGTTCTCACTGCTCTCTCGATTTCATCTCGGGTCCGAGATCTATTGAAAGAGGACTAGGTGGGTACATGTAATGATACTCGGAATGTTCAAATGAGGCATGCGGGAGGATGGACTCGATCGAGGGCTTATATGATCGATGGAGAAGAGGGTTGAGAGGAATGAGAAATAAGCAAACGCCACATGATTACACTTGAACGACTCAAATAAACAATAAGTTGTCTCGCTGGCTTCACATAGTGAAAAGGCCTAATACGCAACGCGGAGCACCGACGTCAATATGGCCGGAAAACAGGGAAACCGACATGGGCACAACTGCGGGACGACGAAGCAGACTAGTCCAATGGAGGAGCTGGCCCACACTCCTCGCCACCGACAACCGCTCATGGGTCTTTGGGGCCAACAACGGGCGCAGCTCCAGACCGCCCGACACGGCGTCGCGTGAGCGATACGCCATATCGCCGATGACATCGGTCGGTTTCAGGCAGCCGAGGGTGGCGCTAGTGTGGCACGGTCACCAACGGTATATTTGGTTTGTGCCCAAGGTTGCCCCATCAAAGCATTGGGTAGCCAAAATTTTGGTTGAGGTATTGGTTGCCCATGATTTGGCCGACATTGGCAAGAAAAATGAACTAGAGTTGGCTAGAGTTCATTGGCATGCCAAAGAAATGGCAACCATCCAAACAAAGACCAATCTTTGGGTCATGAACAAAATTTTGGTAAGGTGCACTTTGGCCACAATCCAAACACACCCCAACACCCGCTCGTCAGGATGCACGGGCGCCGCGACGCGCCGCGAGTGGTGTAGCACGCCAACTGCATCCTCCGACCCGAGACCATGCCGGTCGCTTTGCTTTTTCAATGACATGCGGATCACATTGGAGCAAAGAGCATCTCCAACGCTGCCACGACCGCAGCCGACTACCCCGCACACCAAAGCCTCACATCCTCGCGCTTATCGCGCTGGTGCATTCCTACCGGCGCCAGCTGCCCGCATTCATGCCGCCTGCTCAGATGTCATTTAAGAGGCTCGGTGCCGAGGAACCAACTCCGCGACTTAATGATGCACCCGGACGCTTTCTCACCGGAATGCCGCTACTTAAAGCGGAAATGCCCAGCTAACCTCCACACCATAGCGCTTTGTCCTCCTACCCGACACCACATCCGCCATGACCGCAAAATGCGAACGCCTCGGGAGAGCTTGTCTTCGGGATGAAGCTCGAGGTCGCCCTCGCCAAGTCGCTCGCGACGCAATAGCGGCGTAGTCGACATGGACGCGACCGACAAGCGGTGGCTATGTGCGCCGACGACGGAGCACCGCCACCACGCCCTACTTGCCGCCGCCCAACGCCCGCACCGCGAGGTCGGGACTCTCCGAGGATGAGTAGGGCATGGGAGGCGGTAGGCATGGTGTGCCAACTGCCGGTCCGTATCCCGTGTTCTACTCTTCTCGCCGGAGACCGCACTTCACTTCACGGGTCTTGAACCCCGCCCTATAGAGATCGAAATGGAGGACGCCGGTCGCCGCCAGAGAATAGGTTTAGGGTCGGGTTTATTTTATTTTTCTGTCTTATAAAAGTTCGAAATGTAATGAAAATCTGCCGGTTTGCATTAATCTCGCCGTATATGAACTTTCACAATAATATACATATTGTAGGAGTATAGTGCACGGAAGATCAAGATCTTGTGGGAGAAAAGGATGAACGAGGGAAAGCCTTTATCTCGCAAATGTGAGAGGAGGGTAAATTGTCATAGTTTCCTTCCTATCCGTTAGATATAGATCGACGGCCTATATTGAGGATGGCACACCATCATCACCAACTCGCTTTTTATTGAACCGAGACAAATTTAAAAATCCAACTAAGCCAACCTCCCAAGATATCGCTGAAAAGACCCGCCGCCTGCTTTAGTCGGGATTACCGGATTACTAGGTATTCGATGGATCGTATCAACAAATTTTTTTTGAGGAGGCAAAGCACCTAGTTTAAAAGGAAAAAAGGCTACACTCACACCCCGGTCCATTGCACCCCACACTCGTCCTCAACCTCACGAAACTAAACGCCCTTCGATTGCCTTCACCGACACGGGGACTGCACTTGAGAAACCGACCATGCGCTAAACTCCCCGCCCACCGAAAAAATTCCCCCACACATAAAATTCCCCAAATTGATTCAACCGCCTTCGCCAAAATTCCCCAAACCCCCCCCGCCCCTCCACTCCATTCGCCCGGCCCTCCCCACCCCGGGAAAGCCGGGGCCAGGCCCGAGGGAACGATGGGATCCTCCCCCACAAGACGCTCATAGACTGCCGCCTCAGCTCGCCGCCACTCCCGTTTTGGAGGGAATGGCCCCGCCATCACCGGGCAGGTGGAGACGCGCGGTCAGCCCCACGGACGCGATTCTAGACCGAGGCCCCTCATGTGTAGGCAAATGTTAGTGATAGACATTGTTAATCTCACTGCTTGTCAAGTAGTTTACTCAATATGCCCCGCTAAGAAGCTTCTTGCCCGTGACTCAATCTGCTTTGAGATGGCATGCCAACCCATTAGTTGCTAAAATATCCTGCCATATATTTTTTACGGATTGCCATGGTCTAGTAGCCAACTTTAGGTGAAATAGCTCAACCGCTTTTATACTGATCTTTTTGTGCTGGCCTTATAGTTCGATGGTTGTTTCGGCTCATTGACAAAAAAGCTCCCATAATTTAGCACTCAAATCTGTTTGCTGAATTAGCTTTACATATATTTCACATTTAGATCTGTTCGTCCCAATATCTTGCCATAGCTATAGACACGACCTAGGTATTTTTTTCTCGACTTCATAAAAAGCATATATGTTTTTCCTGTAATATCTAGTAGAAGAACTAATTTGTATGTTCAATGATGGACATGACTTGATAACTTCTGCTCAAGATTCTCCGCTGCATATGTCGAGGGGTTGAAAACTTCATGAACTTTATCGTAGCTGAGTACGGTGGTCCAAAATCAGATGTGCTCGCTTTGCAGCAGCTTGCATGAATTCAGCTATAAGACCCCACTAACTGCAAAATCATCTACGCTTGTATGGGATGGCGGTCACATATACTAGGTGGGTTCATCATGGTGAAGCTGTGAACGCCAATGTTATTGACTGACGTGAAGCAGCAGATCACCATCTTGATCTCGCTCGATGCTCTGTGGAAGAGGAGGAGGTGGTGGTGGCGGAGCCATGAGTTTGACCAACATTGAAACAATGCTACTAAATGCTCTGGCATTCCGTGAACTTTCACCGCAGAAGAAAACGGTGGGCCCGCATGTTGGAACAATGCAACGCTTGTGCACCCCAGGAAATAAGATGTCAAGATTTCAGCTATGGTCACCTTTCTTCGTGTGAAGACATCCGAGCGGATGACCAACAAATCATTCGATGCGATGTTGGCTGCTCGCAAATCTTTCCCAGAATGCTCGAGCGCCACACACCCACAAAGAAATGAGGAATTCTTGCAGTTGGAATTGGATATGATATGATCCATGTTTGTAAAAATAATTGTGTTCTGCTCCTAAGGATTATGCCAACTTCAAGTGAATGCCCGAAATGCAAATCATCAAGATGGAAAGATGGTGATGCTGTGAAGAGGGTTCTCATAATGTTCTCGAGACATTTTCCAATTACACCAAGATTGCGGAGGTTGTTTCATGATGCTGAAACAAGAGAGGATGTATCGTGGCATTCTAGGAACCAGAGTACAGAGATCGAATGTAATGAGCCATCCATCTCATGGTAGTGAGTGGAAAAGCTTCAATGATAAACACAAAGAGTTTGTCTGTCACCCGAGAAACATTAGACTTGGCTTAGCTTCGATGGATTTAACCCATTTGGCCACCAGAGCGCCACATATAGCATGTGGCCGTGCTTGTTATCCTTACAACATGCCTCCAAATGTCCTGCACCTAAAGAATCAAACTACATGATGGCTTTTCTCATCCCAGTCCAAAAAGTCCCGGAAAGGATTTTGATTTGTTCATGGAGCTCTTGTGGAGGAACTTCAACAGCTATGGAAGGGTGTTCTCACTCGAGACCTATATAGAAGCCCACCACTGATTTCTTTCGCTTTTGTAATTTGATGCATCCATGATTATCCGCTTTGGGCACTATGTCGTGGCAAACAACACATGGTTACAATGCATGTGTTCAGCAGACAGAATCGCTGTCATACGCAATACTTAGCAAGATCTGCTACATTGACACCGCTGCTTCTTGCCAAGGACAAGCCGATCCTAGAAAATACCAAGACATGTGTTTAATGCAAAGTATGAAACCGTGATGCGCTAAAGAGGCTCATCGCCGATGAGTTGCAAGTGGAATTAGAGAAGGTCAGTATATTACACCGTGAAACCATCCGTAATGGTAGCGGAAAAGGAAGCATGGCACGTAGAAGAGAGATTATTGTTTACTCCGCAGTCCACTTTGTGGGACTTGAGTATTGGAAAGATTTGGATCTGCGCATAATCTTGATGTGATGCACATCGAGAAAAATATATGTGACAACATTATCGCACACTTCTTAACATTGAAGGCAAGACGAAGATACCTTAAAATCTAGGATTGATTTGACACACCTGGTATCGAAAGAATTTGCAGGTGCAAGATGAAGGTAAACCACGGATATGGCACCACTGTGTAATGCCTTGGACAAGGTAAAAGAAAAGAATTTCATGAGGTCCTGCCACGTGAGATTCCCACATGGATTTGCTTCCAACCCCGAAAGGAGAGTCAGCAGATGGAAACAAGGTACAAGGGTTGAAAACTCATGACTGCCACGCCCTACTTCAAAGGGTTTTACCATATACTTAGAGGATTGGGCCGCCTGACTTATACAGAGCAGCTTGCAGAGTTGGGACAATTCTTCGTGAACTCGCAGAGAAATATCAGGATAGATGCTTTGAGCGCCTTAGAGACAAGATACCAACTATCCTATGCACCTTGAGAAGATATATCCTCCACCTTCTTTGATGTGATGGTGCATTTGGCTGTTCATCTACGTGATGAGGCACTACTTAGAGGTCCAAAGACAAGATGGCTGGATGTACCCTATTGAAAGGCGGCTAGGCACTTTCAAGGGCTATGTTAGGAACAGAGCTAGACCCGAGGGTTCCATTGCAGAGGCCTACATTGCTCGTACATTGACATTCTGCTCAAAATACATTGAAACAAATTGATCAGCTTAGCAAAGAGGTGGGTGAAGACAATCCCGGCTCAATGTTTTCGATTATTCTGCTCGAAAGTTACAGTGGAAGAGTCGACAAGAGGACAAACCTAAAGATTTGGACAAAATGGTTTGGTATGTGTTGAATAACTGCTCGAGATACTACCTTATATCAAGTAAGTGCAGATCGCAGCTTATACATCGTAATCTACTAAACTTGCAGCACATTCTTATATATTTAGATGTTTGACGCGATCACTATGTTGTGCAGCATGTCCAAAGAGGAGTTATGCCGCAAAATCCAAGAAACATTGACAAACCGGTTATGGCAGGATTTGTAAATGGTTCAAGAACCATGTAAGCTTTTGAAGTGCATCGCGCTTTTTTTAATATATTGAGTACATAAGATGATCAGCTTGTCTATTTTCTAACCATAGGTTAAGAAGATGTGGGAGGATGGGCAGGCAGTTGATGATGCCTTTACTCACTAGCAATGGGTCCCGATATCTGGTAAGACATTATGAATCTTATGTTGTTGGAGATGTGCGCACAACACCCTTGCACGAGACGAAGGTGAAGACACAAAACAGTGCCATCATGAGCACGGATATCGATGCAAAGAGACAACTGAAATGTATGCTAACATAACACACATTGTTCAGCCATGAGATCTCCAGCTTCGAGGATCATCGTGTGTGGTTCTCAGTCGTGCTGGTATAACCTGCTTTCCAGATCGCAAAACCCAGAGCTGATGATTATTTCAAATCCATCAATGTCAAGGCGGCGTATCGAGCAACGAGCCTTTTATTTTGGCAAATCAAGCAACACGATATTTTTCTTGGAAGACACATTTGCACGTAGTGATGATCGGAGAGTATTGCAAAGGTTTGAGCAGAGGAATTCGCTTAATGAAGTTGCACAACAAGATGATGCTTACACGCCTCCGATGTACAAGATAACACGATGTTCCTAATATCTTTGAGAACCATCACGCCAATGAAGCCGCTAAAAGATTGCATGTCGGTTGTGGACATACAAGAGTTGATTAAGAAGAAGCCAACGCTCGAGGACGCTTGAGGACGAAGAAGAAGATGACACCGGGGAAATTACGATTCGATCGATACACATGGCTTAAGATGTTGACGCTGGCCGCGGATGATGATTACATTGCTTTTGTCGACGGCTCGCGTAAGACTTTTTTATCTACTATGTGAAATTGTGTTTGCTATGACAACTCAAACCTGATGAACATGTTGTTTAGTATTTTGCGTGAGAACATCACTTGTTATGTATGCTGATTTGTGTTTGGTGATTGTATGACAACTAAAACATGATGACATTGTTGTTTAGTTGTACTCATATTTGGCTGTGAAACTTGAATTTGATGACATAGTTTGCTGTTGGACTGCAATTTGCTCGACGCCTTCGAATGAGAACAAAGCTGACCCGACAGGCCTCGCTATCTATTTATTTATATGAGCAAAAGGATACCCCTGATTTCGTAATATAAATCATTAGATGTTCACAACACTACGCCCAGCCTGCACAGTGTTTCATTCATTACTAGTTTTAGCAAAGTGCTCATGTCGAGCTAATTAATACATCACGAAAGTGCTACATACACTTCAAATAAAGAGACAATCATCCACAGAGCACATCGATTTTGCCCATTATCTTCACAAGCTCTTTCATCTCCTCATTGTCTCAAGGCCGCTTAGCAGCTGTTGCTTGGCCATGATCGAGGAACTCGTCTTTAACCTTCTCGCTCAGATCTTCCTCTTCCGCTGCCTTCGCCATTTGTCCAACACCCCAACCTACTAGTATTGGGATTCCTCGACTAACCAAATAATCAGCGAAGTTGCATTCCCCACATCAAGAATCTCCCGTAAATACAAATCACACGAATCTTCCCTTTTCTCGCATGAATCAAATTGGAAGATCATCAACCAAACTATTAAAAAATCAGCAACCAAAGCAGCAGAACAACACTTAAACATATTATTACCCCATGATTTGGGCATTTGTAGAAGACTCGCCAGGGTTGGATTGTGGTTGAGACGCGACGGATGACTCCAGTGATTTGAGCAAGGGCACCACACCAACGGCAGCGGGTTGCGATGAGCAATCGGTCTGCGTGCCGTGCTGGGGGTGTGATGAGACCCACAAAGCGATGGTAGGTGGCGACTTGGCGATATCTGTTGTTTCTCTAAGAGCAGTGGACGAGCAGCCACGGACATGGTTGCTGCGCGAGCTTCGATGCTAGGCAGTAAGTAGAGAAGAGGAGAAGTAACATTGATATGTCAGTCATTACTTGTAGAGTAGCATAGCACCATATATAGTCATAGTCTAGGTTTGATTCAACCAGCTACATGAGCACGCCTTTTCTTTTTTCTAAAACTCGCAATGTCTCTTTATCGGTACACTAGCTTGTTTCAGACGCCTTCCCAAGTCTTTGATTTTCTTTCCTTTTTGAGGAAGGAAGGAGGACAAAATTGAGAGTTCCTCGACTCAACCCAAGACCTCTTGTTGAAAACCAAGGGTGCTAGTCACTTATGTGGCGACGCTCTCGTGAAGAGGACGCACACAACGCATTTTCCTCGCAGTTTTCTTCCTATATATAAAAAGTATGCTACTTGGTGTCCGCTTAGTCAAAAGTGATTGTGCCAACCTTGACTGCTCGATTGACATTCAACGCCCTGTCGCTTTCTTCTTCCTCGAGCCGCCAAAGTTAAACCAGCGCCAAGGGACCGCCTGCTCCCGCCTCCCACACTGGTATGGATCTTCCCTGCCCTGCTCATTCCTGTCTCGAGGCCTCACCATCGCCCTCCGTGTTTCGCCATGGCGCCTCCGTGTTGTCAACATGGTCAACAACCGAGAGGAATAAGGAGATGACTGACATGGTGAGGATGACACTAGGGACCCAAAGAGCGCAGATTAATTTTGTTTTTCGGATGGAGAAGGGTATCAATCGGTTGTGGGACCCGGGTCTGCCTAGCCCAGGCTTTTATTTCATATGTTTAGCACATGACCAACCCAGCTTTGTTTTTTTCCTTTCAAAAATGGCTAGCCAGCTATTTTGTTTTTTGCGTATAACCAACATAGGCCTACTTGTTTTTCACGCTCATGGCCGAAATCTTTCAAGACGAGGAGGGATGCATTTTGCCCGTAAAATGAGCTATAAGTAATAAGAAATGGGCTATAAGTAATAATAAATGGGCTATAAGTAATAATAAATGGGCTGCAAATGAAAAATACAGCAAATGCATAATTAGTTCCCAAATTTGCTTTTTCGATTTTGATATTTTAAATTTCATTGTTTTTGTGCGGTAAAATTTCATTGAATTTAAATTAAGGTATATTTAGATTTAAAATTAATTTGAATCTGCTCAGAAATTTCGGGTTGTATGTTGTTTGGGATGATTTGGAGGCTGACTTGTGGGTCTACTAGGTTGACGGTACTTTGGCTTTGTCAACTTAGTCCACAATGATTCTAGCAGCAATGACCATTGGATGTTAATCCAACGGCCGGTCGCTTCTTCAATATCTCGATCTTCTTGCTCCAAATTACCAAACCAGCTCCAGGGACTGCTTCGCCTCCGCCTCACGCGGCGGTGTGCCAGACAGTCGCACCGCCCCACCCTACTTCATTGTCGGCCGCCATTCCTCTACTCACCCACACCTCCGTTATTTTCCGGCGACGCAACGACCAAGAAACCCGGTACTCCCCATCGCAGGCAACCATTGCCGAAGTCTTCCCTGCCCGGTCGCTCCTTCCGAGGCCTCGCCGCCCACCGCCATGGTGCTCTCGACGGCCCGGTCAACGTGGTCAACGAAAGACATCCATCGGCCGGGATCGACGCGAAAATAATGATTCCTCCACCTGACACTGGGACCCACCGAAGGGCCTCAGATTTCAAAAAAACGCTCCCCCGACATGTCGGTCCCACCAGCTATATCTTCGCACTCAAGGAAGTGCCTCCTTATTACGCACAAAAAATGAATACCCACCTGCTAGATGGGACCCACCATAGTGGAGGATGACTTAGGGCCAACTAAGTTGACGGGACGGAGGGCTTTGTCAACTTAGTCAATATGAACGATTCTAGCTCCAAAGGACTGCACGATGTCCATCCAACGGCCATAGTGCTTCTTCAACCTCCGGTCTTCTTGCTCCAATACCAAAGCACGCGGTCGTGCGCTGGTCTCGCTCTCGTGGTCGGTCGGATGCCGCGAGGCCTCACCGCCTCTACTACTCCCACCGCTGGCCCAGTGGTACCCTCTACTCACCCACACCCTCGTTATTCTCGGGCGACGGCAGCCTCACGCCGCAATTAACCAAGAACCTCAGATTCTCTCCGCTGGCTACCATCGCGCTTTCCTGCTCCACGCCGTCCCTTCCTAGGCCTCTGCCGTCTGCATCCACCGCATTGGTGCTCTCTGCGCCAAGCGTGGTCAACGTTGTCAACGATCGACTTCCATCAAAAGAGCATCAGACGGGAGAGGCTTACACCGGG
>JAHIAM010008187.1:0-10647 GCA_021605205.1 Aegilops longissima | reverse complement strand
CCGCAGGATCACCGCCATCCGTGGAGGTTCATCGTCCTGTGTACTCCACATCAACTCCGGCGAAGCTCGGATACAAGCCGCCGCTTCATCCCGAGCCGCTCATCACCATGTCGGCCTTTGTCCGGTTTGTCGCAGACATCTCCGGCCTCCTTGCCGTGGAGCTCAACTCGTGACGCCGATTCAATCGTACACTAATCATGCACGCAAATGTGTACGATCAAGATCAAGGACTCACGGAAGATATCACAACACAACTCTACAATAAAATAAGTCATACAAGCATCATAATACAAGCCAGGCCTCGAGGGCTCGAATACAAGTGCTCGATCATAGACGAAGTCACCGGAAGCAACAATATCCGAGTACGTATAAGTTAAACAAGGTGCCATAAGATGGCTAGCACAAACCGGATACAGATCGAAGAGGGCAGGCCTCCTGCCGGGATCCTCCTAGGTCACCGGTCGCCGCCGGCTGCACGTAGTAGTAGGCACCTCCAATAGTAGTCGCCATAGGCGGCGCGCTCGCCCCGGCTCCATCGTCTGCTGCAGCAATCGAGTAGGGATAGGGGAAAAGGGGAAAGCAACCGCGAGTACTCATCCAAAGTACTCGCAAGCAAGGAGCTACACTACATATGCATGGATATATGTGTAAAGGCCATATCGGACCGAATCGCAGAATGCCGTAATAAGAGGGGATAGCTAGTCTTAACGAAGACTACGCTTCGACACCGGTCTTGCATGCATGTAAGAGGACAACGAAGTCCTCCAAGTAACAACATATAGCATAATCCTACCCGCAATCCCCGCCATAACCCCGAGCGAGAGCGACCACCGTTGTATCCGCACTTGAAGGTGTGTTTATCAAGTATCCGGTTCTAGTTGTCATAAGCTCAAGGTACAACTCCAAGTCGCCCTGTATCAAGATCACGGCTATCCAATAGATTAATCACGCAGGGTGCACCATCTTACCCAAAGACGCTTGATCCCATTTGGCCGACACACTTCCGGGTCATGCCCGCCGCCAGAAGATCAACACGCCGCAGCCCCACCTAGGCACAACAGAGGCCAGACGCCGTTCAAACTTAGGCGCCAGGGTCGACCCATCGCTCGAAAGCACACCTCACGCTATGTAGGGCGGCCGGAAGGCACTCCAGCCTAACAGCGCCACCAATCCGGCAGACCCGCCCGTCACCGACGCTCAAGCATTTCGGCCGATACCACGACGCCGGATACCCATAACTACTCCAGAGATGGTTAGTGCGATAAGCTCAGAGCCAACTCAGATCAAATACCAAGACCTCGTGCAGATAACCCGGAACGCCAACAGGCCAGGCCCACCTCTCCTAGGCGGTCTCAACCGCCTGCCGCCCCGCCACAAAGATCCACTCAGGTGCTCCATCACCAACCGATTTAGTCTCACATGTATCATGTATAAGATAGTATATACCGTGATCAACTCCCGAGTGATCACGGCCCATAGTATAGCACGCGCAGCGACAAGAAAGTAGGGCCACAGATGAAAATACTAGCATCCTATACTAAGCATATAGGATTGCGTAAGGTAACAAAAGAGTAACAAGGACAAAGCATGCAGCAAAGATAGGAGTATCTCAAAGAATATGCTACACTACTCTAATGCAAGCAAGATAGAGAAGAGTAGGCATATCCGTGATCAAGGGGGGCTTGCCGGTTGCTCGCAAGAGAGAGGGTCGCCAACACCGTAGTCGAATCGCCACCAGAAGGCCGGTCTCGTAGTCTACCGAGAGAAGAGGGGAAGAAACAATGAATACATGCAAACAGATGCATAACGATGCATGACAAAGCAATGTGTGATGCTAGGCGTGCCCTAACGCTGTATGAGGGGTACGTTAGGGGAAACATCCGGAAAGTATTCCTGTTTAGGTTTTCATGCGAGGAGCCGAGGGGAAAAGTTGCAGGTCTGATAGGTTAGAGGTGTGTGGTGACGAACGGACGCGATCCGGATTCGCCTCGCCGCTCGAGCAACTTTCATGTTGAAAATATTTTAACCGGATTACGGATTAAAAGATATGATTTTTAAAAGATTTTATTAATTTCGAATTTAATTAATTATTTAATTAATTTCGAAAATGCATTTATGATATCAAGATGATGTCATGTCGACATCAAGCAACAGGGTTGACTGAGTCAACCCTGACTGGGTCCCGCATGTCATTCTTTCTAATATCTAATTAACCTAATCGAGTTAATTAACATTAGTTAATTAGGTTAATTAGTGATTAGGTTAATTAGTCGAATTAATTAGATTAATTAATTACTTAATTAATTAATTAATTAGTTTTATTTAATTTTTATTCCCTGTTTTAATAAAAACCGCTCGTGGGGTGGGGCACCCATGTCATTTGCCCCAAGGGGTCAATCGGGCGCAGGGGGTGCGGGCGGAGCCGAGCCCGAGGCCAACGGGACCGGCGGCCGAGGTGGTCGGGCGCGAGGCCGCAGCCACGGGCGAGTGGCTGCGCCAGCGGCGCCGCATGAGGCGAAGCGATGGTCGGTCGGCATGCGCACGGCGGTCGGGGCCGGAGTAGGCGAACGCTGCAGGGGCCGCGTGGTTCGGGCGGCCGGGGGTGAAGAACGCCAAGGGCGCCGAGACGCTGCCGACGGGAAGAAGAGGGGGAGAGGCCAAGACGGCGGCCGGCGGGTCGGGCCGAGTCGGAGCTCCGGCCGACGGCGCTGCTCGGGAGAGGGAGAGAGAGGGAAAACGGGGGGCGGCGTGACTGCTGAGGGAGTCGGGGCGGCGACGGGCGCCGGCATGACGGGCACGGCGCTGTTCGGGAGGGGAGAGAGGGAACGACGGGGGAGGCGAGGCGAGCAGAAGGGGGTCTAGGTGAGCGGGCGTGGTGGAGGCTCGAGGTGACCGCAGAGGAGGCGGGCGGGGAGCGGCCAAGGCCGGGAGGGCGGGCCGATCCAATGGGCGGCCCAAGGTGGGGCAGGAGGGGAGGAGGGCTCAGGGCGTGTAGAGGAGGAGGAGGAGGTCCCGGCGGTTGGGCGGCGGGGTCGCTGGAGACGAGGTGGGCGAGGGGGCGACTGCTGGGGGGTCTCTCCCATCCAAATTGGGGAGGAGGGAGATATTTCGGGTGGGGGAGGAGGCTGCGGTGGGGGGTTGGGGTGGACCGAGGGGAAAAGGGAGGAGGGTGGGGGCGGTTGGGCTAATGGCCGCTGGCTGGGCTGGAGGGGGGGCTGGGCCTGGGGCCAGGTTTCTCCTCACATTTCGCTTTCTTTGTATTTTCTTCTTTCTGTTTTTAGTTTATTTAAAATGCCAAAGCATTTTACAAAAATTAGTGCACCCCACCATAATTAGGTTTGCTATTTTAGACAACCCCTAACATTTTATTTTTAGTTTTTGAAACTTTTCATCGCTTGCTTTTTGTTTTGTATTTGTTTTAGAACGGATTCGAATCATCGTGAGGTTAGTCACCATAACCGGGTGATTATTGTTCCTAATCATCCGGTGTTACAAATCTCCTCCATTACAAGAAATCTCGCCCCGAGATTTAGGAGGCGTATGAAAGAGTGCGGGTATTCATCTCAAGACGCATCCTCGTGTTCCTGTGTGGCTTCGCCTTCGAGAGTGATTCACCATCGGACTTTGAGGAACTTGATCGCTTTCCGACGCAGCGGCGCTCAGCTTGGTCGAGAATGCGGACCGGATGCTCCTTATAGGAGAGGTCCTGCTGCAATCGAGCACTTCATGGTCCACCGCCGGATTGGGTCCTTGAAGCAGCGCCGGAGTTGGGACACGGAACACATCGTGAACCTCGAGAAAGGTTCGACGGAAGCTCCAGCTTGATAAGCCACTTTTCCACGCCTTCCGTAATAGTGAAAGGGCCAATATAGCGAGGCGCTAACTTGCCTTGATCCCGGGTGAGCACCTTCATTGGTGTAACGCGAAGATAGGCCTTTTCGCCAAAGTTGATAGACCATGTCTTGTGATGACGGTCATAATTACTCTTTGACGGATCGAGCAGTCTTGAAATTCTCGCGAATAATGCGGACTTGTTCTTCGCATGTTGATAATATCCGGACCAAGAGTGGACGCTCCCAGTTTCTCACCAGTTCGTAGGGTTCGCACTTTCGTCCATATAACACTTCAAGGGGGCCATCTTCGCACTAGCTTGATAGCTATTATTATAAGAGAACTCAGATACGGGAGAGATTCCTCCCATTTCTTGCCAAGGAACGACACAAGCTCAAGCATGTCTTCGAGAATTTGGTTGACCTGCTCAACTTGCCTCTTGAGATCATGGGTGAAACGCAGATCGAAAGATAAATGAGTCCCCATAGCTTCTTGAAAACTTGCCCGTAATCTTGAAGTGAATAAGCCGCCACGGTCCGAACGACAACCAAAGGAATACCGTGAAGTGAAACAATTTCGACATATAGAGCTTGCTAAGTCTGGCTATCGCTGATCGCTTTTCGACCGCCGTAAAATGTGCAACTTTAGAAAGCCGTCAATGACGACAAGAATAGCATCATTACCTTTCTCGCGATTTGGGAAATCCAGGATTAAGTCCATTTCAACATGGTCCCATTTCCATTCGGGAATAGGGATAGGTTGCGTAGTTCCAGCAGGCCTTTGATGTTCTGCTTTGATACGACGGCAAACGCCACACTCGTAAACATAGCGAGCAATGTCCTCGCTTCATATCGCATCACCGTAATCTCTCGATTTAATGTCTTGATACATCTTTGTACCGCCAGGTGGATACATAGAGGCGATCATGAGCTTCTTGCATAACCTTCTCGAGTCATATTCAGGTTTTCCTTCTACACGGCACCACTAGGGCGGCCTTTGAAGTACAAGGCGCCATCATCGCAATAGTGAAAGATGAGGGATTTCTTTCTTGACATCTTGTTTAAGCTTGTAGACTTCAGAGTCAAATCCCTGCATTGTCTTTATGGTGCCCACCAGATCGGTTCAACAGCCGGGTATAGAGGGAACCCTCGGGAACAACACGGAGATTCATCTTATGGAACTCCGGAGGAGGGGGAGCGATGCACCGAGGAACAATATGGAGGTTCAGCTCAATTCTTCAACAAGGGGGCTGAACTTGGTGAACTCAAGGTGGTTGCAAGAAGACTTATGCTCAAGGCATCAGCCATTACATTAGCCTTGCTCGGGCGATAGGAGATACTCCAAATCAAAGTCTAGAATCGCTCCATCCATCTCTGCCGACGGAGGTTCAGGTCTGCTGAGTAAACAGATACTTCAGACTTTGGTGGTCGGTGAAGATCTCGCAACGACACGAGAAGGTAATGTCGCCACGCTTCAAAGGCATGTATGATGAGAAGTTCGAGGTCGTGAACGGGTAGTTCTTCGTGAGGGCGCAATTGTCGAGAGGCATAAGCAACTACTTTGCGCTTCTTGCATTAGGACACCGCCTAATCTTGACGAAGAAGCCGCAAAGAATGACGTAAGTCCTTCTTAGTATCGTGGAGGAGCTAGCATCGGGCAGAAGTCAACTTGTCTTTGAGTGCCGGAAACTTTCCGACATTTATCCGCCCATTGAATTTGACGCCTTATGCAACAGTTAGTCGAGGTCCTGGCAATCTTGGAGTAGTTCTCATTTAATCGACGGCAATAGCGGCGAGACCGAGAAAACTTCGACTTGCTTAACGCTCTTCTGAGGAGTCCAATCGAGAATAGCCCTGAACTCGTTTCAGGTTGACGGCAATACCATCCTTAGAAATGACATGCCCAAGATAGGTTACTCGGAAGCCGAATTCACATTTGGAGAACTTGGCATAGAGTCGATGCTCGTAGTTTTTCCAAAGACAAGACTAAGATGTTCAAAGATGTTCTTCTTCATTCTTGAAAAGATCAGATATCATTTAGATAAACCACGACAAACTTGTCGAGGTAATCCATGAATATATAGTTCATCGCGAGAGAAAGTAGCTGGAGCATTGGTTGTCCGAAGACATGACGGTGTACTCGTAAGATCCATAACGAGTCACAATGCAGTCTTGGGGATATCCTCCTCACGAACACGGATCTGGTGGTAACCCAACCTCAAGTCGAAGTTTCGAGAACACCGACGAACCAGCCAATTGATCATAAAGATCATTGATCCGAGGAAGAGGATACTTATTCAATGGTAGCTTGATTTATAGGACGGTAGTCTTGGACCAATCGGTTTGTCCCATCCTTCTTCTTGACAAAGAGAAGGTGCTCCCAAGGAGAGCAGCTTGGCTAATGAAGCCACTTTGAAGAGATTTGTCGATTTCTCCTTTAGCTCAAGGAGTTCATGGGCGGCATCTTGTAGGGCCGCTTAGCTATAGGAGTGGTGCCGGTTTCAAGTCGATGACGACGACAGCCCTAGCAGGGGGAACTCGGAAGTTCTTCGTGAAGACGCCTTGGAAATCGCAAACGACAGGAATGTTTTCAATGCCCTCGAGTGGTGCGCTCAATGCATTCAATGCATAGAGCCTTGCCTCGCATTTTGAACCGCATTTAGCATTGTAGCTATTATTTCATCGAAGGTGTAGCAGATGGACGGTCTTAGTGGCGCAAACGATTGATGCCATATGCTTTCAACCAATCCATCCCCAAAATGAGGTCGATGTTAGACGCCTTCAGATAATGGGGAGGCATAGAATTCCAGCCCTTCGATTTCCACGGGACGCCGACGCCAACCATGGAGGTTTGACATTGTCCCAATGGGGTTTTTACCACTACCAAGAGTTCATCTCTTCACACTTAACGCCGGCTTGTATGCAAAGTCTTCGACATGAATGAATGCGGCGTCGAATCAATAAAACAGATGCGTACTGAATTTATGAGGAGTGTACCCATCACAAGAGCAGGTTAGTCTTGAGCTTCGCTCGATCAACGTGGTTGGCCCGAGCTTGCCCATAAGACTTGGCAGTGTTGTTGGTCGGTGTTTCCACGGCCAGCGCCGAAGGGCCGCTTGATTCGGTTCTCGTTGCATTCTCTAGCACGGTGCCCTCGCTGTCCGCACCAAGCATAAGCCATTATTGGGAGGGAACAGGAGCTTGGGGTGGTGGAGCTGGAAGCTCGCCGCTTAGTTGTAGGCGACGAGGTGTAGCATAGTTCTGCTTTGGAGAAGGTGCATTCGGCCGGTACATGCCGTTGGGAATCCATATCTTGCGCTTCGAGGACGGGCTCAAGATGAACCTGTCACGGTTATACTAGAGCTCGTATTCGCACTCAGTTTCGACATTGATAGCTTTGTTCACCAAGGTGGCGAAATCAGCAAAGTCGCGCACTAGGAGTGCGAGCTTGATGTCGCCTTGAAGACCGCCACGAACTTCTCCCGCTCAAGGCATCGCTTGCAATGTCCTCTTCAAAGATAGCGGACAAGTCCAGAACTCTCGCCGATAGGCTTCAACAGCCTTGTTGCCTTGGGTGAGGTTATGAACTCACGCTTCTTCCGTCCATGACCCCTTGAGGGATGAAGCGGCACGGAAGGCAGCCCTGAAGTCCTGCCAGTGATGAGTGTTCCAACCGGCAGAGTACGCCGTGGCTGTCCCACCATTGAGTCATGGGTCCCTTCAGAAGAAGGAAGCAAAGGTGACATAGCGGGGGGCTACATCAGCAGACTCCATCTCATAGGTGATGTCACGGAGCCACCATCAAGATCCAAAGGCTGAGTTGAGCTGCGGTACACGCTGGGTTTAGGCGATGAAACCGCAGAGTTGTTCCGCTTGGGTGCTGGTTCATATTGGGGCGAGGGAACGAGCCATCATGTTCTCCATGAACTGCGATTCATCTCAAGCTGTTGGACCATACCGCCATGTACTCAAAGCGGTGGTGGGAAGTTGGCACCACGACTCACGACCTGCTGGCCTAACCATCCCGCTATTATATAACAGGGTAGTTCAAGATTTGAGAAATTTAAGCAAGAGACAGAATCATTCATGATGAAACATGCATAATGGAAGAGACGATAGAACTACATAGTAGTTGGCATATCTTACAAAAGGAATCATGCATAGAGTTCGATACATAGAGTCCAAAGACATAGACTACTACATCATAGGCGGCACGCAGTTTCAGCGATTAATACATCAAACACTAACAAGCAAGTTTACATCACCCCACGCGATCATGGAGGTAGTCAGAGCTCAAAGCTGAAAAGTGCGGCAAAGGATAGTCCTCGACGCCGTGACTGGGGCCATGGATACTCGGTGCTGAACTGACGCCCGTGTGCGTGAAGGGCCAAGTGCGGGAGAGTAGCTCCCACGCCCGCCAACCGACACCCGGGGCATCACGGTCTCGCTGGGTAAATCGCAGAACGCGACATCTCCCGGATCGGACAAAGGGGTGATCACGCCAGAGCACGGTAGAGGTGCCGACGGGTGATGTACAACTCGTGGCTAAGAGCTCGGTTAGCTCGATCCAGCCCATCGCATGTAGAACAAAGTTCGATGGTGGAAGGGCTCGTGACAAGTGGTGTAGGCAGCAGTAGTAACCTCCTCACCAACATCGACGCGATAGCAATGTGCCTCAAGGGGAGGTGTCCAACTTCGATACTCAGACGAAGACGGTCGAGCAGCATAAGCAGCATCGTGGATCGCCATATCGATAGTCACCCAACACCATGTGCGTGTGCAGACAAGAGTGGACTGCATCTCGATAGTAGAGGTGGACGATGGCGCAGATCGCTTCCTCGGTTATAGTCCGTACTCCTCATAGACGGTACTCGTGGTGCCGCGATAACCCGATAGGTCATTATCTCGCTAGCACCGCAGTGATCCCGAGGCACCAATGGCCGCCGTGGTGGCGAACGACCTGCCTCGTGGGTTCCATCTAAAAACAAAGACGCTTCAAAGGAGTCAAATGATAGTGTGGAAATTGCTCACATACAACCAAAAACAACTAAGGCTATATCCAACTTTGGGGTGAATGCATCACGGATCCTAGTGATAGTTAGTAAAATCGAACCCAGTAGAAGAGAGTTCAGAGTCCCAGTAAAGGTCGAGGAGTAAAAGATCCTAGTACCCCGATGGGAGCAGCCCATAAGACACACACCATGTTAGTAAAAGTTTTGTAAAGTCTAGACTGCCCCAAGGAGTGGGGCGGATTCCAGCAAATGGGCTCGATAATAATCTTGACGCCGATTCAATCGACACAATCATGCACGCAAATGTGTACGATCAAGATCAAGGACTCACGGAAGATATCACAACACAACTCTACAATAAAATAAGTCATACAAGCATCATAATACAAGCCGGGGCCTCGAGGGTCAATACAAGTGCTCGATCATAGACGAAGTCCCGGAAGCAACAATATCCGAAGCATAAGTTAAACAAGGTGCCATAAGATTAGCACAAACCGATGCAGACGAAAGGAGGCCTCCCGCCGGATCCTCCTAGGTCACCCCGGTCGCCGGGCTGCACGAGTAGTAGGCACCTGATAGTAGTCGCCATAGGCGGCCTCGCCCCCGGCTCCATCGTCTGTGCAGCAATCGAGTAGGGATAGGGGGAAAAGGGGAAAACAACCGTGAGTACTCATCCAAAGTACTGCAAGCAAGGAGCCACTACATATGCATGGATATATTGTAAAGGCCATATCGGACCAACCGAATGCCGTAATAAGAGGGGATAGGTCTTAAGGAAGACTGCCTCGACACCGGCTTGCAGCATTGAGGACAACAAGTCCTCCAAGTAACAACAATAAATAATCCTACCCGCAATCCCCGCCATAACCCCAGCGAGAGCGACCACCGGTATCCGCACTTGGAAGGGTGTGTTTTATCAAGTATCCGGCTAGTTGTCATAAGCTCAAGGTACAACCAAGTCGCCCTGCAAGATCACGGCTATCCAATAGATTAATCACCGCAGGTGCACCATTACCCAAAACCGCTTGATCCCATTTGGGGGAACACTTTCCGGGTCATGCCCGCCCAGAAGATCAACACGCCGCAGCCCCACCTAGGCACAACAGAGGCCAGACGGGTTAAACTTAAGCGCAGGGTTCCCCATCGCCTGAGCACACCGAGGGGGGGCGGCCGGAAGGCATCAGCCTAACAGGCTCAGCCCAATCCGGCCCCGGGCCCGACGTCTCAAGTTCGCCGATACCACGACCCGGATACCCATAACTACCCCCCAAGATGGTTAGGGAGGTCAGAGCCAACTCGATCAAATACCAAGACCTCGGGTGAAGTAACAACCAAGGCCAGGCCCACCTCTCCTAGGCGGTCTCAACCCCCTCGCCCGCCACAAAGATCCACTTTGGGCTCCATCACCACCCGATTTTACATTATCATGTATAAGTATAGATATACCGGATCAACTCCCGAGTGATCACGCCCATAGTATAGCACGGCTTTACAAGAAAGTAGGGCCACAGATGAAAATACTAGCATCCTATACTAAGCATATAGGATTGCGGGGTAACAAAAAAGTAACAAGGACAAAGATAAAGAAGATAGGAGTATCCAAAGAAGAATATGCTACACTACTCTAATGCAAGCAAGATAGAGAAGAGTAGGTGATATCCGTGATCGGGGGGGCCTGTTGCTCGCAAGAGAGAGGGTCGCCAACACCGTAGTCGAACCGCCACCAGAAGGCCGGTCTCAGTCTACCGAGAGAAGAGGGGAAGAAACAATGAATACAATGCAAACAGATGCATAACGATGCATGA
>JAHIAM010008185.1:0-18500 GCA_021605205.1 Aegilops longissima | reverse complement strand
GCCAAAACTTCTAAAATCATAGAAATTCAACCGTAATCCAAATCAAACAAATTATATATGGAAAATGATTAGAAAAATCCAATCTATCCATCTTTACCATTTTCATGCATGTTAGAACAACTTATAGCTGCTGTTTAGCACAAATCATTTAGATGGCATTTGAATTTCACATATGAAGTTTGAATTTGAACCTAGGGTTCAAACCAACTCCATTTAACATATTGCTAGTTGCATTAGCTCAAAACACAACATATCTCCATGTCATGATCATGCATCATATTGTTGCATTGCATTGATTGTGTTCTTCCTTGTTTGCCGGTATTTGTCCCTCTCAAGAGACGAGGTTCCGATGATGAGTCTGATGACACCGATGAAGAGCTATAATATCTTCAAGTGCTGCAAGCAAAACCCCTTATTCATTCCGATAAATCCCACTCTTTGCTCCCGCTTCTTTTACCGCATTAGGACAACAATGATTCATTCATTTGTCATGTAGCTGAACCCCTTTATTCTCTCGATGACCTGCATTCCACAAGAATAGATGAAACCCACTAGCATGAGTAGGAGTTGTTTAGCCCTCAAGCCTACTCATTCATGCTTGTTTGTCATGCCCGCATCGCTTAGAGTTGAGCAGGTCCGATTCATCGGGATGAATTGGAATGGTGTGAACATGTCCACGTTGAGAGCTAAGTGTGGAACACGATTTGGTAAAGGTAGTGTGAGAGGCCATGTAGGAGTACATGGTGGGTTGTCTCATTGAAGCCGCCCTCAAGAACTGAGTTCTGTTTGTGATCCATGAAACAGTTATTACCACGCATTGGGCCCAACCAATGGACCCTCTCCTTAACCACCCTTGTTCTCGTCCTGTGAGTTGCAAACTAGTTTCTGTGTTTGTAGGATATGTGTTGGAGGCCGTAGTAGCGCCGACCTAGGGTGGGCTATGATGGTAGATACACCGTGGCACGTAAAATCAATGCCGCTTTATCTGGGAACCCCACACATCGCTCGGGGTCTTATTTGGAAACCTCGGCCGGACTCCTCATGGATGGAACCTGAATAGGTGATAAACCTGACTAGAGACTTGAGTGTTTAGGTAGGTCGACACCCACGCTTGGCTTCTTGAAGGTTGCCGAGTACATGTCGGTAAACGCGGTAAGTGGTGAGAGCGCGGTGAAGAAGTACACCCCGCAGGGTTAACATCATCTATTCAATAGCCATGTCCGTAAAGGATTCGGGTTGCCTATAACAGTTCATAGACAAGTGAAAGTGGATACTCTAAAATGCGCAAGATAGGTGAGTGTTATGGATGCTCGGGGAGACGGAACGGATCCATAGTGGTGTATTGATATGGTGAATATGTGGACTGCAGCGCCACCTCAAAAGAGTTACTTAAATGAAGTTCAGATACACCGAAGTCAAAGTCGGTTTCGGAGTTAAACTCCACCACCCCTTTGTTGATTATGATGCATGTAGTTAGTTAGTCTCGATAAGTCTTGCTGAGTACATTTGTACTCACGCCTATTTTATGTTTTGCAGAGAGACGCTCGCTTAGTAGTTCCGCTGTGGACTTCAGGCTTAGCTTGTTACCTCCCACGCATCTTGTGCCCCTCGGCAGATCTAGATAGTCGTGCTTCTCCTTTTCATTTATAGTTGTCCGTATCGCACATGTTAAGCTTCCACCGTTTGACTTGTATGTTTCAATGTGGTCGAGAGACCCATGTTTGTACTATCTCGCCTCTGAGCCTAATGAACAAATACTTGAGTCGAGAGAGTTATGTTGTGATGCCATGTTGTATTTACACATATCGAGCATATTTTGTGTATGTTTGAAATGCCTTGTATGTGGGATCCGGCTAACTAGCTGTTTATCCTGGCAACTTATGGGGAAATGTAGTCTAGTGCTTCCTTGAGCCATAGTATTCAAGAACAGCCCGGCTCACCGAGTCCTTCTAGCCCAGACATACTGCTCAGACACTTGACCGGCCGGCATGTGTTTCACTTTGTTCCAGGTTCCGTCCTTCGGGAAATGTCACGCGGTGATATCCGGATCTCGCCTAGCTCAACAGCCCGGTTCTCTGAGTCCTTAGCCTGCTACAGCCTGGATTCACACGTAATCGACATGCTCAAGTTGATTCATGTATGCCTGTCCCCATGGGTTAGTGCCGCTTGGGTTCACGACCAGCCATGTCGCCCGGTTCTCTGTCATATGGATGCTAGCACACTATCATATACATGAGCCAAAAGGCGAACGGTCCCGGCCATGGTAAGGTGGACATCCGGTGGAATAGCGGCGGAGGTCAGCAAAGTGATATGAGGTGTCACTGCTAGATCGATGTGACTTGAATCGGGTCCCGACAATGTAAGTGTATGTTCAGAGGATGATGGTTGGGAGGAAAGAGAAGCTAGCCCAAGACGCAATTGTATGATCCAGAGGAAAGTGATGATGAAGAATATGAGGTAAGCCTATTTGAAATTTAGATTGTTCATTTAGTTCCTTTGACATAGTGTATCCATGAATCTATAATGTATTAATGTAACTCATTCATGTGTGCAGATGATTCTCGAAAAGAAGTGTACAAGGGCAACATCGATCCTTCACAGCCAAGTAGGTGGTGAAGATCAAGGCCAAGGGAGTTGCCTTTCTACAAATCGCAAGTCCAAGAAGTGGCACTACCCCTCATCAGCACTACCAAGCCAACGCTAAGGGATGGCCGCTCACGCTTCGCCTCATGCGGAGGATGTAGCGATTTGCGGGAGGACTACATGATCAGGGGCAGCATGCCGCCTTAGCGGGCCCCCGACCTTGCGGACGGGATCGATGATGTGATGTGTGAATCGAATCTTTAAGTTTATCTGTTACTTTTGTTTTGTTGAATCTTTGGTTGCGGTTTGTTGAACTTAATTTAGTTTTCATGAATTATTGTTGGCTATGTTGATGCTAGTAATCTAGTTGTCATGCTTATATTTGTCTGCCCTTAAATTTGCCTCGTGGTATATTTGTTCGTGTCCTGAATCTATGGTTAGTTATGTTTAGATGTTGTGAACTATGATTTAGGTGCTGCAATGATCACACATGTTGTGTATGAAATCAAATGTATGCTCCAAATGAGATCATGTAAACCTTGGCAAACTGGACAAGATAAATTCAAGAAAATGCAAAACAAGTAAAACCTTGGCAACTATCTATGTTTGTGTAGAGATCATGTGTAAAATTTGAAGTGATTTAGAGAAGGTCAAATAAATTTGAATTTGAGAAATGTGCTCTAAATGAGCTCCTGTGCTAGGGTAAATGCCCATTTGTAATCAAGTTTTTTGGACCTACTCTAAATGAGCCAAATGTTTTTATTAACACATATTCACTTTACACAAGGTACATTCAAGTCTCACTACTTTTAAGTTAATCTTCATATTTTTAAATTTTGTTTGTAAAAACAATCTTTAATATTAAAATTATTAAAACACGCTTGAAATATGAAAATGGAAAACTAACTCAGATCCTTCTTATTCACTTTGAAATAAAGCTTTGTGATTTTTTTGATTTTTTTAATTTTAAAAACACAAGGTAACCGTAGACTCTTCTCCTTGAACTCTCTACGAAATCATGTACATGATAGCTCATATGTGTGAAGGTTTTTCATGAAATGACCATATACCAAGTTTATGATTTTGGTTGGAAACATGTCACATAAGACAACATTAAAGCAGGTTTTAAATTTTTTGATTTTTTAAAATAATGGTGCCTATTCGACTGATCGCGCAGCTAGGTTTTTTCCTAAAATGAGCATAGACCAAGTCAGAGTATTTTCCTTGTTAGTTTGTCCTATAAAATGACGAATGCTGTTGTTTCTATATTTTTTCGATTTTTTAAACTAATTATGCTTAGTCAAAGCCTTCAAACCCCAGCTGACCAGCCAAAACCTCTAAACCCCGCTTTTCGGCTTAACCCTAGCTCCCAATGTCAGCCGTCCGATCATACCTCGCCAAGTTTACATCCCTCGATCTGGTCTTCTAGAAGGAATTAGGTGGCTGATTATGCGCAGTTGCACTGCTGATCACAAGGATCTGCTCCGATCGCTGGATCGCGATATCCGCAAGAGGCAATCCTATTGATTGTAATCCATTGCCTCCCACCACTAACTCCGCTAAAAATGTTGTTACAAAAGCAAACCAAGCTCGTTGGGCCGCCGAATTGCGCTGCTTGCATCGCTTGCTCTGCTTTTTTAGAACGTTGGCTCGTATTTTGCATCGCTTAAAATCAATTGACATTGTGAGCAAAATTTAGTTCTTTTGTTCTATATGAATGCAAAATGACCAAATTTTTAAGGGCCAAATTTATTTTTATCATGCAAAATGGCCACAAACTATTCAAAATTGTCTCTTTCGCTCATATAATATATATGACCACGGATTCCCACGCTGCAATTAGCTTATTTTTCTTCTTCTT
Source organism: Aegilops longissima (assembly GCA_021605205.1). Lineage (NCBI taxonomy): Eukaryota > Viridiplantae > Streptophyta > Magnoliopsida > Poales > Poaceae > Aegilops > Aegilops longissima. The sequence goes on along the minus strand of JAHIAM010008185.1, from coordinate 14,056 downwards.
TTTAAACCACCGCTTCCCACCGTGGTACACCGATGTTGCGTGGGTTTGAAAACGGCTGCTTTTACATTTGACCCTTATTGCCATGACCAAATAACACGTAGCACTACTACGGCTAAGCCACCCTCCCGCCTTCCGCCATCCTCATCCATCTCATCCTCTCTCGCCATCTCGCCTTTGTTGCTTTTCTCCACTTCTCCTTCTTCTAGCACATGCTCAGCCATGCAAGACCGGACCAACTAACACTTCCCACCCACCGTGTTCGGAGAGGCTCTACCTCCCGGCGTAGACGTTGAGCGACACCACGGTGTGGGCGATATCAAGGTGGAGGACCGCAAGGAACTTCACCAGCCTTACTCGCCATCTGCTACCACCACCTCCCCCGGGATCTCCAAGGATGTTCCGCCTCGAGGAGGTCATCCAAAACGGGTGGTGGTTGCTCCTTGCCCACTTCACCAACACATTCGACGCCTTTCTACCTCCTGTCGTGTGTTTTGGTGTACGCGAAGTTCATCGCTTACCACCCACAATAAATATACTCAGAACATCCCAAATTTTCCTATTTGGAATGTTTTACAATTATAGCTACATCCTATGCATCCTGTTTGAATTTGATTGTCTTTGAAGTTTCAGAGTTATTTGAGTTTGAATTTGAATTCCAAACTTTGGCATGGGAAACAATTCAAAACTAAGCCCTGATAAATACTTGATCAAAAGTATGAGAGGAGCAAACATGACACTCCAAAATATCAGAGGAAACAATGCCAAAAGAATTGGATTCAAATCTGAAATTTTATTTGAATTTGAAAAATGGATTTTCATAAAGTTTGACTTTGCCTTTGGAAAAATGTTCAAATGAAAGGAATATTCTCGATCATTTTGGTATATATATACCCTATATAAATTATTTATAGTTTAGGTTTTATTTTTGTTTTGTTTTAAATAAAAATAAAGAAACCCCTGTGGGCGCCCAGCCAGCCACCGTGCCCACCAGCCCACCCTCCCACCCTCACCACTGCCCACCAATGTACCACCATGTGGTTAGCCAATTCGAGCCGAGCCAGCCTAGCCCACCGACCGCCGTCACCGAGTCTCTAGGCTTCGCCACCCGATCAACCTCCTCTCTTCATCAATTCGCGCCCCGCCTGCCTCGCTTACTTGCACTGAGATCCACCGATCCCAAGGATCCGGATTCCCGACACCTGATGCCCTTCCGAATCATCCTCGAGGTTCATAAAAGCCAGACCCTCCGCACCCCATTCCCTAGCCTCGCGGACCCTCTCCTCTCCTCCCGAGCTCACTGGAGTCCTGAGCACACCACGCCAAAGTCACCGCGCCGCCGCCTGGTCCACCTCGACCTCCCTAACACCACCAACCACCTCTGACCTCAAGGCCTCGACGATCACTGGCTCCCCGACGCCTGACGCCGGGAGCATTGGGCTGGAGTCCAGTGAGTCTCGGAAGATCTTCCCTGCTCGATTTAGATCGATGCCTGACAGAAAACCTCAAGGGGTATGTTTTATTAGAAAACCCCGTCCCAACGGTTTTTATTTTAGTTTAGGTTTTATTATTAGACGTTCATATTCAAACCTAGGCCCATGAGACTAAACTACTTTGTAGTGTACAAAGATAGGCCCATTAGGCCTTTTTCTTTTATTTTGATTTTCTTGTTTTAGCTTAATAGTTTCAATTTTCAAAATGTATATCTTTTATTCTGTTTAATATTTTTGAGTGATTCTTTTTGTTGGATTGCAAATTTTATGTAGTTTCAGAAAAATATATATTTAGCTATGTTAAAATATATTAAAATGCTTTTAATATTGTTTTAGTCAGAATAGCAAATCTGCTATAACTTTAGTTAGAAAAATTATTTTTTGCATGATTCTTTTGCCATCACTTTGTTTTGATATTGTCAAACCCTAGAAATTAATTTGAGTATTTTAGGATTAATAAATAATTAATTTTAGACAGAATCCTATTAATCCTAATTAATTGACTAGTTCCTTGTTAAACTAATTAATTAATTAGTAAATTAATTTATTTTTAACTTGTGATTAGTTATTCTAGGTTAGTTTCTGTCACTCCATTAGATGAACTTTATTTATAATTAATAAAAGTTTTAAATTAATTTTCTTAATGGAAATTGGATTAGCCTAAAATGAGTTTTATAATAGCTTTTAATTAATTCCTTTTGCTCTTAGTTATTTAGGTGAATCCTTTTCTCGTTAAGTTAACCTAAACCATGATTAGGTTATATTAAGGAATTTTTGTTATATAAAAACTATTTTTGCTATTGTTTGGAGTAGGGAAAACTTTGAATTGGTTTCTTTGAGTTTTTTCTTTTGGATTTGGTTTTGATTGTTTTGTTGTGCTATGTTACTATTGTTATCTTGTGTGATCCTCTTGCTTTTGTGCTTATTGTGTTATTGTTTGTCTAGAGAGTCTTCCTGAGTGCTAAGCTTGCTACTACGCACTTTTTAGCTTACGAGGATCATCAAGAAGGCAAGTTTTGATCATGTTATTTCTATACCTATGTTTTTGTGCATTAGTAGTTGTCACCTCCCCACCATTGCATGCAGAGTGAAATCTGAAGTCATTAAACTTGAGTAGTATCATGTGGTAGGATGAACCAATCCCTTGTTACCATGACCCTTGGATTTAGGTAGTTATTTTGCTATGCTTAGAGACTGGATTTGGGATGAGTGAAATTATAAGCAAGATGTGAGAGTCAAATGATGATGACAACCCATGGACTATAATGATCAAGATGGACTTTCGGAAATCACTACTGGTGGAGGATTGTTGACGGGCACCTGAGCACCGGCAGCAGGCCGGATGCATGGAGAAGGCCATGGACATCCTCATGGAAAGCTTCACCCCAGCCACCTAAGAGAAGGATGGATGCCCCATGACCGGAAAGTTACTGCTGCAGCCGCAAGCCATTATGGGCTCTGCTAATGACCTTTGTAGTGAAGCCGGCTGGCCGGATACGGTACGAGAAGTAGACGAACCGGTAGGATTGATGGGTACCGCAAAGGGCCGTAAGAACTTTTGAAGACCTCGTTTATCTGTCCTGCGCCTTCAAACACCATGAAGTGCGTAAGACTTTAAAGGAGGGAATGATTCTTTAAGGGGAAAGTGCGCAAAACCTCCGCAGAGTGTTATAACCTAATCGACAGCCGTGTCCTTGCCATTTTACATTTGAGCCTTGACCTGGAAGTATTCGATATCTCAACACTAAAGTTATGGATTAATTTGAGGGTTTATGACTTAATAATTTGGGAACGATATTGTTGGCGAACCATCTCAATAACTACCAACAATTTGTAGTAATTTGCAAATAAGTCCACCAGTAGTAGATAAAATTGGCTTTTCGCAAAAAGATGAAACTTAGAGCCCAAAATGCATATATAGTGTTAGTAACTTTATTATTGTTATTCGACTTGCTGCCTTATTCCAAAGCTGACTTCCACATGGCTGCAACGTATTATGTTGCAGATATTCCGATCAGAGGAAGGCCACGCCCTTGGCCATGTGCCCTTTGGAGCCTGGATGGACTCGCTTATCTTCGACGCCTCAAGCAGCACTTTAGTTTATTTCTCATGAGTTGGCCTTGAGCCGAATTTATTCCCTTGTAATAAAGACTCTATATGAGAATCGATTAATGATATTCAGTGTGATTGAACTTTGATTACTTTATCGATGTAATCGTGAGTACCAAAGATGATCTTGGGATGGTATGCATACGTAGATTTGACCAATTTTGGGTCAGTCGCCAGAGATGGTATCAGAGCACACGCCGACCGTAGGATCGAACCCCAGGATCGGAAAGCCATAAGCAGAGACCATTTACTTTGAACCCCTTTTCATTCTATAATTCTTCCCTGCTCGATTCGACTCTTCTCCCTTTGCAACATTCTAGATGGCCGCCGAGTTCACCCTAGTTTTGCTACCGGAGTTCTCGCCAGCCGATGAGACGATGCCCTTCGAAGGAAGCTGGTCCAGATGGTGAAGTCTGCTCGAAGATTGCTCGCTCGATCACCGGAAACCCACTAATGCACTTCCGACGACACCCGCCACAGGATTGAGGTGCATATCCTGTGGAGAACCTTTGAGGACACACGGAGCCTATCAACTTTGAGTTCACCGAGTTCAACGGATCATCGGAAGGGACGTGGCGATCTACCGAGCACTTGGACATCTCCGAGAGGAGTACGGGCCGAGCTCGATCACCGACTCGCCATGGTTTCTCGCAGGCAAGGAATGGAGATATCATCCGCATTCATCGAGGACGATTCCACTCTCTCCTACATCCAGACTTGGAGTGTCTTCTCAGAAACGGAGATTCAGTGCTCGCCAGAACTCAAGACACACTGAAGCTTTTGTTCCGCGAATCGAATCGAGGAGAAGGCACGCGCAGATTTCTTGGCTATGAGGAAGAAATCACGGACTTCATGGAGATAGTCGACGACCAAGATGAAGCTTGCCGCGATTGAGGAAAAGATGGACTTGGGAGAGGACTCTCACCCGAGTGGAGATGAAGCACCCTCGTGAGCAATGATCAGATTTCAAGGAGTACCACCAAGGAAACCCCAAGAGGAGGCGCCATCGATGAAGACTTTTAGTCGACCACCATGTTATCTTTTTACTTTTTCGCGATCGCTTAGGCCGATGTTTTCCTTCGATTAGTCATGAGCTTTGTAATCGAAGTTTGAACCATGTTTGAGTGGAATGAATAAATGTTTGTGTGTTATGATTGTGCATTCATATGGGTAGTGTTATTCTCATAGACCATTGTTCTATTCTAATCTTCTCACCCACTCCAAAAACACCAGATGCCTCCGAGACGTGACATCGGTTTCCCGCCGAGCTCACCCACTGCTCCAAAGCAGCGTAATGCATCGATGCAGCTTCGATTCAACCGTAACAACACCGCCAACAATCCACCGCCACCACCACCACCCACGTGGACAACTTGACTCGATTTTCGAGGTTGAATCCGCCAGTGTTCTCTAGTAGCACCGAGCCGATTGTGGTGATGATTGGCCCGCAAGATTGGAAGAGAGCTAGTCACCGCTGGATGCACCGATGTCGAGAAGGTGCGCTTTGCCGCACATCAACCGGATGGACCCGCAGCTTCTTGGTGGGAGAATTACACCGCCACTTTTCCCATGGGTGGCATCACTTGGGATCAATTCCAGCAGAAGCTTAGACCGCTCATGTCTCATCCGGAGCCATGAGTCCAAGAAGCGTGAGTTCCGCAACTTACGCCAGGGAAATCGATCGTGGCACAAGACGGGAGGAATTCAGCAAGCTTGCTCGCTATGCCCTCGATGATGTGGCCACGATGCCGCCAAGCAGAGAAGTTCTTGAGGGACTCAATGATGAACTGAGCATGCAGCTTATTGTGGCTACTTCAACAACTACCAGAGATGGTAGACAAGGCCACCATTCTCGAAGGCAAGCAGCAGCAGATAGAAGTCGCAAGCGGAAGTACAGCCAGGGAAGCACAACTCAGAGCTCAGCAGAGCCCCGCTATGCACCGACTCAGAGGGCACACCCATCACAACCATGGAGCTCATAACCATGGTGGAAATGGAAACAACCGCAGCCAGAAACAAGTCGGCCATGGCAATGGCAATGGCAATGGTAATGGCAATCAGCACTGTTTGCCCGCCCAAGGATCTGAGCCACATCACCGCTTCAAGTGCCGAAGACAGGCACTACGCCACCGACGCCCGGAGGCCAAGCAGAGGAACGGAATGGCAATGGAGGCTCAGCAAGAAGCCCAATCCTTTCCCTCGTGCTCAAGTGAATCACATCGACGTGGAGAACGCCTATGATCAGCCGTACATCGTGGTTGGTAAGTTTTATTGAATTCACGCTCAGTTTTGGTTCTTTTGATTCGTGCAACGATTCATTCATATCAAGGGTAGTTGTGGATAAGTACGGATTACGACTAGAACCCTTAGAAGCCCCCTCTCGGCCGGGCCCGCAGAGGAGAAATGATGGCAGGTTTGTTGCCCTCGCAACCTCAACATCGGAACCACAAATTTCCCGTAGAACTCATAGTGTTGGAAACTCAGACCTTGGATGTAATCCTAGGCATGGATTGGTTGTCAAAGTATGAAGGGAACATTGATCGCACAAGAAGTCTATTCGCTCACCACCCCGGAGCGTAAGAGGATCAAGTATGTAGCCAGCACAGCAGATGAAGAATCAGTCATTTCACGGAGTTGTTCAGAGGAAGTGCCAGAGTGCAAGAATTTCCGATGTGTTCCCGAGGAATTACCAGAATGCCACCGGACAGAGACATTGAGTTTCGATTGAGTTACGCTCAAGACAGCCCCAATATCCAAGAGACCTTATCGGATGCCACCGAATGAGTTGAAAGAGATCAAGGATCAAATAAATGAGTTATTGGAGAAAGGATATATTCGCCCAAGCTCATCACCTTGGGGAGCCCCAGTTCTTTTGGTAGAGAAGAAGGATGGAAGCTTGAGGATGGTTGTGGATTATCGGCATTGAACGAAGTAACCATCAAGAACAAGTACCTCCGCCGATGATCAATGACTTGTTTGATCAGCTTGTTGGAGCCAAGGTATTTTCTAAGATCGATCTTCATCAGGTATCATCAGCTGAAAATTCGTGAAAAGGATATACCCAAAACAGCATTCACCACTGTGTATGGTTTATACGAGTATACCGTCATGTCATTTGATTGACTAATGCCCTGATACTTTATGAATTTGATGAACAAGGTGTTCATGGAGTATTTGGACAAGTTTGTCGTGGTGTTCATCGATGACATATTGATATTCTCCAAGAGCGAGGAAGAGCATAAGGAACATTTGCGCCTAGTTCGAGAAACTTCGAGAACATCACGTATGCCAAATTCAGCAAATGTGAATTTTGGTTGAAGGAAGTTGATTCTCTGACATGTTATTTCAGGAGAAGGAATAGCAGCTTGATCCCGCCAAGGTTGAATCACCACCGATTGCAGCCACCCACCCTACCAAGGAGATCCGCAGTTTTCTGACTCGCAGGATATTATCGAGGTTCATTGAGAACTTCTCAAGATTGCCAAGCCCATGACCTGAGTTGTTGAAGAAGGAAGCCAAATATGTTTGGACCGAGGAATGTGAAGCCAGTTTTCAGGAATTGAAGAAACGGTTGGTCACAGCTCCAAAGGTTGATATCCGCACATACATAAGGAATACCAGGTCTATTAGACGCTTTCGCCAAGGACTCGGAGGAGTATTGATGCAGAAGGCAAGGTTGTAGCTTATGCCTCCGCATAGCTACGGCCTCATGAGATGAATTATGCCACGATGATTTGGAGTTAGCAAGAGTGCATGCACTCAAGACTGAGACATTTCTCATTGGAAATCGCTAGATGTCTATACGGATCACAAGAGTTTGAAATACATCTTCACGCAGAAGGAATTGAACCTCAAAGCAGGGAGATGGCTAGAGTTGATAAAGGACTACGACATGAGATTGCATTACCACCCGTAAAGCCAATGTTGTAGCAGATGCTTTGAGCCGTAAGAGTTATGTGAACACTCTACCGCAGGAGGATTACCCGTGAGTTGGTCGATGACTCGTAGATCTCCGATCGAGATAGTTCCAAAGGATTTGTCGCAACTCGAAGTTCAGTCCACCTTGACCGAAAGGATTCGTGAAGCCCGTAAGTCGACAAGGAAATCGATGAGATTAAGCAAAAGATGGAGGAAGGAAAAGCTAAAGGATTCCGGAAGGATGAACATGGAACTATATGGTTTGAGGATCGATATATGCGCCCAATGATCCCGAGCTCAGAAGCTAATTCTTCAGAGGCTCATGATTCCTCAGATTGATCCACCCCGCAACACCAAGATGTACCGGATTTGAAGCAAAGTTTCGTGGATGTATGAAGAAGGACATTGCCGAGCACGAGTCAGATATGGCGTTTGCCAACGTAAAGGCGTAACATCGGCCAGCAGGTTACTTCAACCTTTGCCGATTCCCGATTGGAAATGGGAGAAACTTGGTATGGATTTCATCACAGATTACCCAGACCCGCTCAGGTTATGATTCTATCCGGTAGTGGTTGATCGTTTGACTAAGGTAGCTCATTTCATTCCCGTGAAGACTACCTATACCAGTGCTAAGTTGGCCAAGATATACATGACCAGGATCGTATGTCTCGCATGGAGTTCCGAGGAAAATCGTGTCGTAGAGGAACGCAGTTTACCTCAAAGTTTTGGGAGCAATTGCATGAAACTTTGGGTACGAGGCTGAATTCAAGACAGCTTTTCATCCGCAGCATGATGGACAGACCGAGAGAGTCAATCAGATTTTGGAGGACATGTTGAGAGCTTGTGTGCTAGACTATGGGTCTAGCTGGGATGATAATTTGTCGACGCAGAGTTCTCATACAACAACAGTTATCAATCCAGTTTGAAGATGGCCCTTTCAAGCTCTATACTGAAGGAGGTGCGTAACACCATTGCTGTGGATAGTGTTGAGATCGATCACTTTTCGTTCCGATCTTATCAAGGATTCCAAAGAGAAGGTCAAGCTGATTCGAGACCTGCTCAAGATAGCACAACGCGATGTAAGAGTTATGCCGACAAGAAGCGCAAGGAAGTGACTTATGAAGTAGGAGACCGAGCATATCTTCGGTGTCTCACTTCGTGGGATCAAGAGGTTTGGAGTCAAGGGAAAGTTAGCACCCGATTCATGGCCCCTACAAAATCCTCGAACGTCGAGGAGAAGTTGCATAAAGCTGGAATTGCCGAAGGATTGTCCGAGTTCATGATGTCTTCCACGCTTCTCGCTTGAAGAAGTGCCATGCCGACATGGCCGATGTTCCGTTGAGAGACACAAGGCTCCTCTAGAGGCCATACAACTTGACAAAGGATTTGACTTACAAGGAGAAACCCGTCAGATTCTCGAGACTGCAGCAGAGTCACCCGCAGCAAAGTCATCAAGTTTTGCAAGGTGTCGGAGTCACCACACCGAGGAAGAAGCCACCTGGGAACGCCAAGAAGATCTTCGCCGAGACCATCCGCACTTATTTGTTAGTTAACCCAATCTCGAGGGCTAGATTCATCTTAAGGTGGTAGGTTTGTAACATCCCAAATTTTCCTATTTGGAATGTTTTACAATTATAGCTAAGCATCCTATGCATCCTGCTTGAATTTGATTGTCTTTGAAGTTTCAGAGTTATTTGAGTTTGAATTTGAATTCCAAACTTTGGCATGTGGGAAACAATTCAAAAACTAAGCCCGATAAATACTTGATCAAAAGTATGAGAGGAGCAAACATGACACTCCAAAATATCGAGGAAACAATGCCAAAAGAATTGGATTCAAATCTGAAATTTTATTTGAATTTGAAAAATGGATTTTCATAAAGTTTGACTTTGCTTTGGAAAATGTTCAAATGAAAGGAATATTCCTCGATCTTGGTATATATATACCCTATATAAATTATTTATAGTTTAGGTTTTATTTTGTTTTTTGTTTTAAATAAAAATAAAGAAACCCCTGGGCGCCACCAAAGCACCCTAGCCCACCAATACCACCCTCCGCACCTCTGCTCGCCAAACAGCTACCACTGTCATAGCCAAAGCCGAGCCAGCCCAGCTCCACCGACCGCCTCCCGCCTCGACTTCTAGGCTTCGCCACCCGACCAACCCTCCTCTCTCTCACTCCTGCCCCGCCTGCCTTCTCTCGCTCCACGACAGCCGAGATCCACGGATCCCGGATCCGGATTCCCGACACCCCGATGCCCTCCATCATCCCGAGGCCGCTAAAAGCCGACCCTCCGCACCCCATTCCCCTAGCCTCGCGGACCTCTCCTCTCCTCCGAGCTCACTGGAGTCCCGAGCTCGCCACCGCCAAAGTCACCGACGCGCCGGTCCACCCCGACCTCCCAACACCACCGAACCACCTCCGACCCTAGGCTGCCTCCCGACGACTGAAGCTCCTGACGCCAGACGCTGAGCACTCTCGCCCAGCCAGCTGGAGTCCGTGAGTCCCTAAGAAGATTCTCCCTGCTCGATCTTAGATCGACGGTTCGATTAGAAACCCCAAGGGGTATGTTTTATTAGAAACCGCCGCCAACGGTTTTTATTTTAGTTTAGGTTTTATTTGTTAGGCCGGTTCGTTAGTTTAAACCCTAGGCCGCTTAGACTAAACTACGCATTGGTTACGATAGGCCCATTAGGCCTTTTCTTTTATTTTGATTTTCTGTTTTAGCTAATAGTTTCAATTTTCAAAAATGTATATCTTTTATTCTGTTTAATATTTTTGAGTGATTCTTTTTTGTTGGATTGCAAATTTTATGTAGTTTCAGAAAATATATATTTAGCTATGTTAAAAATAATTAAAAATGCTTTAATATTGTTTTAGTCAGAATAGCAAATCTGCTATAACTTTAGTTAGAAAAATTATTTTGCATGATTCTTTTGCCATCACTTTGTTTTGATATTGTCAAACCCTAGGAATTAATTTGAGTATTTTATGATTAATAAATAATTAATTTTAGACAGAATCCTATTAATCCTAATTAATTGACTAGTTCTGTTTTCCTAATTAATTAATTAGTAAATTAATTTATTTTTAACTTGTGATTAGTTATTCTAGGTTATTTTCATTACTCCATTAGATGAACTTTTATTTATAATTAATAAAAGTTTTAAATTAATTTTCTTAATGGAAATTGGATTAGGCCTAAAATGAGTTTTATAATAGCTTTTAATTAATTTTTGCTCCTAGTTATTTAGTGAATCCTTTTCTCGTTAAGTTAACCTAAACCATGATTAGGTTATATTAAATTTTTTGTTATATAAAACTATTTTTGCTATTGTTTGGTGTAGGGAGAAAACTTGAATTGGTTTCTTTGAGTTTTTCTTTTGGATTTGGTTTTGATTGTTTTGTTGTGCTATGTTACCATTGTTATCTTGTGTGATCCTCTTGCTTTATGCTTATTGTGTTATTGTTTGTCTCGAGAGTTTCCTGAGTGCGTTTAACACTATTTTTAGCTTACGAGGATCTCATCAGAAGGCAAGTTTTGATCATGTTATTTCTATACCTATGTTTTTGCATTATAGTTGTCACCACCCCACCATTGCATGAGTGAAATCTTGAAGTCATTAAACTTGAGTAGTATCATAGGATGAACCAATCCCTTGTTACCATGACCCCGGATTTAGTAGTTATTTTGCTATGCTCGAGACGGATTTGGGATGAGGAAATCTAAGCAAGATGTGAGAGTCAATGATGATGACAACCCATGGACTAATGAATCAAGATGGACTTCAAAATCGCCATCGGGTGGAGGATTGCTGACGGCACCTCGAGCACCTGGTGGTGGATGCATGGAGAAGGCCATGACATCCTGGGAAAGCTTCACCCAGCCACGAGAAGGATGGATGCCCCATGACCGGAAGCTACCTGCAGCCGCAGTTATGGGCTCGCTGTTGACCTTGTAGTGAAGCTGGGACGGTACTACGAGAAGTAGACGAACTAGGATTGATGGGCCGGCAAGGCCAAGAACTCTTTGAAGACCTTGTTTTATCTGCCCTCAAACACCATGAAGTGCTAAGACTTTAAAAGGAGGGAATGATCCTTGGGGAAAGTGCGTGAACCTCTCGCAGAAAAGTTATAACCTAATCGACAGCCGTGTCCCCTTTTACATTTGAGCCTCTGACCTTGGAAGTATTCGGATATCTCAACACTAAAGTTAATGGATTAATTTGAGGGTTTATGACTTAATAATAATTTGGGAACTAGATATTGTTGGCGGAACCATCTCAATAACTACCAACAATTTGTAGTAATTTGCAAATAAGTCCACAGAGTAGGATAAAATTGGCTTTCGCAAAAAGATGAAACTTAGAGCTCCACCAAAAATGCAGTAACTTTATTATTGTTATTCTTCTTGACTTGCCGCCTTATTCCAAAAGCTGATTTACACATGTAAACGTATTATGTTGCGTAGATATATCCATCGGGGAGTGAGGCCACGCCCGCTTGGCGATCGCCCTTTGGAGTCGGATGGACTCGCTTATCTTCGACGCTCCGCATGCACTTTAGTTTATTTCTCATGAGTTATTTTGTTTCAATTTATTCCTTGTAATAAAGACTCTATATGAGAATCGATTAATGATATTCAGTGTGATTGAACTTTGATTACTTTATCGATGTATTGAGTACCAAAGATGATCTGGGATACATACGAGATTTGAATTTCTGGTCGTCGCCACATGTTCACGAGTACCAACATCTTCCCAATTTTCATGGATGCACCTTCCTGCACCCATCGATAACATCCCGGAGGAGCAAAGGAAGGGCGCCCTGAGGAGGAGCCAGTGAGGCTGCCTAGGGTTCTAAACTCTCATCTATTTTTCATTCTTTTGAGTCTATGTTATGTTGAGTTGTAACTCAACTATGTTGAGATGCTATGGGCTTGTTGGCCCTTTTATCTAGTTCTATTATTAAGTTTTCAATCTATTCTATTATGAAGTTCTTCCTAGTTTCAACTATGTGATCGCTATGGGCTTGTTGGCCCTATCTACATGTTTGTTGATTGTTTTTAGAGAGCTCGCTTGTTAGTAACCACCTAGTGCATGCGACTCAACTAACCCTTCTTTTTTATAAGCCACAAATATGTAGCCACCTAGCTAGTGCATGCAGCCACAACATATTTGTTCAATTTATTTGTCATAGCAAAACGGGTGCGTATGCAGTGGACCAAAAGGCTGCAATCGATCATAAAAACGATGCTCTAAATCGAGGAGACAAGCGGCAGAAGAGAGGAACCAGCGGCAGCGACTGCCGCTGCATCCGGGCGGCCGGGCGACGAAAGCGCTCGGCTCAGCATCGTGGCAGCACGCATCGCTGCATGCAAGCTCGGTCGATGCTGCAGTTCGGTCGGCGATCGTGGCGGCGCAAGACGACGATGCGCAGGCTTGTTGGGTGCATGCATAGCAGGTCGCGTGGCGGCGCGCAAGTATTTAATGCAAAGGGACCACCCAACGGTCGAACAGCTACACCGCCAACACGGCCCCACTGCCGAGTTAACGGTCAAAGCACCGATTCGACGGCGACGTTCATAGACCTCTTCCGAGGGTTTCGCAAGGGAGTGGGAAAACTGAGCAAAAGTTAAGAGCGTGGGGATGAATGAGTAGAGCTAAGGAACTAGGGGCACCGATGTAAAAACCCAAAAAATATGGCACGACAGCCATATATACGATGACGCTAAACAGGATGGCATTGCATGATTCACGGTATGATGCCTGCTAAAGAAGATGGCATTGCATAATTCCCATATACCCCTATGTTCCTAAATATTTGTCTTTTAGAGATTTCAAATGGACTACCACATACGGATGTATATAGACATATTTTAGAGTGTAGATTCACCGATTTTGCTCAGATGTAGTCACTTGTTGAAATATCTAAAAGACAAATATTTAGGAACGGTGAGAGTATGATATAGAAACCAAACAGGTGGCATTCACACAAAGCAAATATAAACTAAGTTGATGACATATAAGATGTATAATGTAAGCAATGCGAGGCGCCATATGCATGATATGACCAACATCAAGATGCCAGTTAGAGCAAACACCTCAAGGGTAAATAGAGTGGTTGGCTCTAAATCCCCTCTAAACAGTTATCTTCCTCCGAATTCAATCTAGAATGGCAGAGGGGGCCCACTTCACCACCATGGAGCGGCCTCAGATGACATTATATTCTAACGCAATGGTCTTCTTTTTCTACATGTTCAAGACGATTGTGTACAATAACCACATCCATAATAAAAAACATAGTTAGATTATGTAAGGCCTAAGGGTATGCAGTAAATCAAGACGATGGTAGAAAACGAGTAGATAGATCCAAACTAATGATAACAGTAGACTATAGCTTCAGCTTAAAAAGATAGACAATGGATCATCTATCGCTTGTTGCCCACCCAACATGAACCACATAGAAGACCCCGATGAACCAGATAGTAGACATATACTATTCGTTGTTGCCTCGATATGTGCCCCATATTTTAAAAC
>JAHIAM010008184.1:0-19265 GCA_021605205.1 Aegilops longissima | reverse complement strand
TTTAAATACCATTGGGTTTATGTTGGGGAACGAGTAATTTCAAAAATTTTCCTACGATCACGCAAGACCATGGTGATGGCATAGCCGAGAGGGAAGAGTGTCCGTCCACCCTCGTGAACCGAAAGCGGAGCGTTATAACAACGCTGTTGATGTAGTCGTGCGCCTTCACGACCCGACCGATCCAAGCACCGAACGCGGCACCTCCGAGTTCGCACCGTTCAGCTCGATGGCGATCCCGGACTCGATCCAGCAAAGTGTCGGGATGAGTTCCCGACCGACGGCGGGTGGCGATGATGATGCTCCACCGCGCGGGCCGCTTAAGCTCCGACGATATGACTTCTCCCGCGGGCTCGCCTTAAGCTCCGGACGATATGACCGAGGTGGAATATGGTGGAAGGGGCACCGACACGCTAAGGAAAGATCCAGATCAACTTGTGTGTCTTGGGTGCCCCGCCTGATAAAAGGAGGGAGGTGGCGGCCAAGAGAGGGGCGCAAGGAGTCCTACTCCTCGGGAGTAGGACTCCCCCCAATCCTAGTTGGAATAGGATTCCGAGGGGAGAGAGAGGGGGGCCCACCTTTCCTAGTCCCAATAGGACTAGGGAAGGGGGGCGCCACCTAGGGCTGGCCCTTCTCCTTTCCTCCAAGGCCCACTATGGGCCCATGTAGTTCGGGGTTCCGGTAACCTCCGATCCGAAATTCCGATTTCACTGAACCTTCCATGTCCAAATGTAGGCTTCCAATATATCAATCTTTATGTCTCACCATTTCGAGACTCCTCCATATCCGTGATCAATCCGGACTCAACAACCTTGTGCATCAATACTTATAAACTCATTATATGCCATCGAACGTTGTTGCGGACCCTACGGGTTCGAGAACTATGTAGACATGACCGAGACACCTCTCGGTCAATAACCAATAGGGACCTGGATGCCCATATTGGCTTTACATATTCTCTTAAGATCTTTATCGGTCGACCGATAACAACATCGTTGTTCCCTTTGTCATCGGTATGTTACTTGCCCGAGATTCGATCGTGGATCCAATACCTAGTTCAATCTCGTTCGCAAGTCTCTTTTCTCGTTCAATACATCATCTCACAACTAAACATTTAGTTGCAATGCTTGCAAAGGCTTATGTGATGTGCATTACCGAGGGGCCCGAGATACCTCTCCGAAATCGGATGACAAACCTAATCTCAAATATCCAACCCAACATGTACCGGAGACACCTGTAATGTACCTTTATAATCACCCACCGGGACGTTGGTAGCACCCAAAGTGTTCCTCGCAACGGAGTTGCATAATCTCATAGTCATAGGAACATGTATAAGTCATGAAGAAAAGCACTAGCAACAAACTATACGATCAAAGTTATGCTAATGGAATGGGTCATGTCAATCGATCATTCAACCAATGATGTGATCCCATTAATCAAATAACAACTCCTTGTTCATGGTTAGGAAACATAACCATCTTTGATTAAGAGCTAGTCAAGTAGAGGCATACTAGTGACACTCTGTGGTTTATGTATTCACACATGTATTATGTTTCCGGTTAATACAATTCTAGCATGAATAATAAACATTTATCATGATATGAAATAAATAATAACATTTATTATTGCCTCTAGGGCATATTTCCTTGATCTCCCACTTGCACTAAGTCAATAATCTAGATTACGTAATGATTCTAACACCCATGGAGTCTTGGTGCTGATCATGTTTTGCTCGTGGAAGAGGCAGTCAGCGGGTTGGCAACATTCAGATCCGTATGTATCTTGCATATCTCTATGTCCCCACCTGGACCAAATCCGGATGGAGTTGGCGTCTTTTGATGTGCTTGGTTCTCTTGTGAAATCTGGATTCCTTTGCCAAGCAATTACCGATTTGTCAAAAATTTTCATTGGACCCGATACACTAGGTACAACACCTAGATCGGATATGAACTCCTTCATCCGAGACTCCCATTAGCTGCTTCGAAGCAGCTATGTACTCAACTTCACATGTAGATCCATAGCGGCCTTTGTTTGGGCTGCAAGCGGCAGCTCCACCGTTTAATGTAAATCTTATCCGGTTTGCGATTTAGAATCGTCCGGATCGATGTCAAAACTTCCGGCGTAACCGTTCTGAACTCTTTGTCACCGCCATAAATAGAAACATATCCTTAGTTCTTCTCAAGTATTAAGGATGTTCTTGACCGCTTCCGATTCCACTCCTGGATTACTTTGGTACCCGCTAAACTTACAAAGGCACACATCAGGCAGTACACACATTGCATACATGATAGAGCCTATGGCTGAAGCATAGGAACATCTTTTTTTCTCTTATCTTCTGCGGTGGTGGGCATTGAGTCTTACTCAATTCACACCTTATTACGGAGAACCCTTTCTTTGCCGATCCATTTGAACTTTTCAAAACTTTATCAAGGTATGTGCTTTGAAAGTCCTATTAAGCGTCTTGATCTATCTCTATAGATCTTAATGCCCAATATTAAGCAGCTTCACGAGGTCTTTCATGAAAACTTTTATTCAAGTATCCCTTTATGCTATCCGGAAATTCTATATCATTTCCGATCAATAATATGTCATCCACATATAATATCGGAATGCTCTGAGCTCCCTCACTTTCTTGTAAATCTGGGCTTCTCAAAGTTGATAAAACCAAATCTTTGATCACACTATCAAAGCGTTTATTCCAACTCGAAGGCTTGCAAGTCCATAAATGGATGTTTGGGCTTGCACACTTTGTTAGCTCCTTTGGATCGACAAAACCTTCGGTTGCATCATATACAACTCTTCTTCCAAATCCATTCAGGAATGGTTTTAACATCCATTTGCCAAATTTCATAATCATAAAATCGGCAATTGCTAACATGATTCGGACGGACTTAAGCATCGCTTCTGGTGAGAAAGGTCCATCGTAGTCAATCCCTTGAACTTGTCGAAAACCTTTTGCAACAAGTCGAGCTTTATGACGATAACATTACCATCAGGTCGGTCTTCTTCTTGAAGATCCATTTATTCTCAATTGCTTGCCGATCATCGGGCAAGTCAACCAAAATCCACCTTTGTTCTCATACATGGATCCCATCTCAGATTTCATGGCCTCAAGCCATTTTGTGGAATCTGGGCCACCATCGCTTCTTCATAGTTATTGGGTTCATTGTTCCGATAACATGACTTCCAAATAGGATTACTTACCACTCCAGTGCGGATCTTGCTCTGGTTGATCTCGAAGGTTTCTGTAGAAACTTGATCAAGTTTCATGATCATCATCATTAGCTTCCTCCTATTTGGTGTAGGTGTCCCGAAACTGTTTTACATGATTACTACTTCTCAATAAGGGAGTAGATCGATTATCCATCAAGTTCTACTTTCCTCCCTCACTTCTTTTGGAAACTCTTTCTCCAAAAAGTTTCCAATTTACAACAAAATCTTGCCTTGGATCTGTGATAGAAGGTGCCCAATGTCTCCTTTGGGTATCCTTGAAGACACATTTCTCCGATTTGGGTTGAGCTTATCGGGTTGAAGCTTTTTCACATAAGCATCGCAGCCCCAAACTTTCAAAACGACAACTTTGGTTTCTTGCCAAACCACAGTTCATAAGGCGTCGTCTCAGCGGTTTAGATGGTGCCCTATTTAAAGTGAATGGCCGTCTCTAAAGCATAACCCCAAAGCGATAGCGGTAAATCAGTGAGACATCATAGATCGCACCATATCTAAAAAATACGATTCGGCGTTCGGACACCCATTACGTTGTGGTGTTCGGTGGCGTAATTCTTGAAACTATTCCACATTGTTTCAAATGTAGGCCAAACTCGTAACTCAAATATTCTCCTCCACGATCAGATCGTGAAACTTTATTTTCTTTTCGATGATTTTCCACTTCACTCTGAAATTCTTTGAACTTTTCAAATGTTTAGACTTGTGTTTCATTAAGTAGATATACCCATTCTGCTCAAATCATCTGGAAGGTGAGAAAATAACGATATCCCCGAGCCTCAACATTCATTGGACCACATACATCCGTATGTATGATTTCCAATAAATCTGTTGCTCTCTCCATAGTTCGGAAGGCGGTGTTTTAGTCATCTTGCCCATAAAGGCACGGTTAAAGTGCCAAGTGATTCATAATCAAGTGACTCCAAAGTCCATCAGCATGGAGTTTCTTCATCGCTTTACACCGATATGACCTAAGGGCGATTGCCACAAATAAGTTCCATCATTATCAACTCTGCATCTTTTGGTTTCAACATTATGAATATGTTACTACTATCAAGATTAAGTAAAACAAACCATTCTTCAATGGTGCATGACCATAAAGATATTATTCATATAAATAGAACAACCATTATTCTCGATTTAAATGAATAACCGTCTGCATCAAACAAGATCCAGATATAATGTTCATGCTCAGCGATGGTACTAAATAACAATTATTTAGGTCTAATACTAATCCGAAGGTAGATGTAGAGGTAGCGTGCCGACCGCGATCACATCGACTTTGGAACCATTTCCACGCGCTCACCTCGTCCTTAGCCAATCTTGGCAATCCGTAGCCCTGTTTGAGTTGCAAATATTTAAGCAGAACCGGTATCAAATACCAGTGCTCTGCGGTATTAGTAAGGTACAATCAATAACAAGTATATCACATATACCTTTGTTAACCTTGCCATCCTTCTTATCCGCCAAATACTTGGGGCAGTTCCGCTTCTTTGACCAGCACCTTGCAATGAAAGCACTCGGTTCAGGCTTAGGACCGGACTTGGGTTTCTTCTCTTGATCACAACTTGCTTGCCGCTCTTTTTGAAGTTTCCCTTTTTCTTTCCTTTGCCTTTTCTTGAAACTAGTGGTTTTGTTAACCATCAACACTTGATGCTCCTTTTGATTTCTACCTCCATGACTTTCGGCATGGAAAATCGGGCATTGTTTTGGTCATCCCTTGCATATTATAGTTCATCACGGCTCTTGTAGCTTGGTGGCGATGATTGGAAATTCTTCAATGGCCAATCATCCGGAAGCTCCCGGTTGAATCAAGTGATTGTTATTCCGGACATTACAGTATATGCTCCTTGTGAAACGTTCTCCTCCATCTTACAGCTATAGAACTTATTGGAACTTCATATCTCTCAATCCGGGCATTGCGGAATATTAACTTCAACTCTGGAACATCTCATATGCTCCATGGTGTTCAAAGCAACGGAAGTCGGTTCTAAGCCGTAAAGCATGGCACCTTGAACTATAGGTAGTCATCGCTTTGCTTTGCGACGTTCACAACCGGCGCAGCCCTTACCAGGCCGGCACCTAACGGTGCTTCGGGCGTAATTCTTACTGCAGCAAAGGATAATCCTCAAATTCGGACCCGATCCGTGTAATTCTACCATCATCTTTCAACTTTGCTTTCTCAAGGCCATTAAAATTCAAGGAACAACCCGAGCCATCTATCTACACATCATAGACAAGCAAGATACTATCGGTACTAAGTTCATGATAAATTTAAGTTCAATTAATCATATTACTTAAGAACTCCCCTTGAAAATATCCTCAATTCTCTAAGTGATTGCGTGATCCATTCAACTACACCATGACCCGATCATCACGTGTGATGGAGTAGTTTAATGGTGAACATCAATATTTGATCATATCTACTATATGATTCACGCTCGACCTTTCGGTCTCCGTGTTCAGGTCATATCTTATATGCATAGCTCGTCAAGTATAACCTGAGTATTCGCGTGTGCAACTGTTTTTACCGTTGTATTTGAGCGTGAGCCTATCACCCCGATCATCCGTGGTGTCTCGGCACGAAGAACTTTCCAAGCGGTGCATACTCGGGAGAACACTTCTTGATAATTTAGTAAGGGATCATCTTATAATGCTACCGTCAATCAAAGCAAAATAAGATGCATAAAGGTTAACATCACATGCAATCAATATAAGTGTATGATATGGCCATCATCATCTTGTGCTTGTGATCTCCATCTCGAAAGCACCGTCATGATCACCATCGTCAGGGCGACACCTTGATCTCCATCGTTAATCGTTGTCGTCTAGCCAACTATTGCTTCTCGACTATCGCTCTTTTAGTGATAAAGTAAAGCAATTACATGGCGTTGCATTTCATACAATAAGCGACAACCATATGGCTCCTGCCGATTGCCGATAACTTCGGTTACAAAACATGATCATCTCATACAATAGCATCCGTCTTGACCATATCACATCACAAATGCCGCAAAAACAAGTTAGGCGTCCTCTACTTTGTTGGCAAGTTTTCGTGGCTGCTACGGGCTGAGCAAGAACCCTTACCTCGCATCAAAACCACAGCGATACCCGTCAAATAGACTCCGTTTTAACCTTCTCAAGGACGGGGTAGCCACCTCGATTCAACTAAAGTGAGAGGCGGACACCCTTGATCACCTTTAAGCAGGAGTGCTCACGGGGTGAAACCAGTCTCGGCGTAAGCGTCTGGCGTAATGTCGGTCGGGCGCTTCATCTCACAATACCGCTGAACCAAAGTATGACATCTGGTAGGTAGTATGACTTTATCCCCACAACTCACTTGTGTTCTACCGTGCATATGACATCGCGCATAAAACCAGGCTCGGATGCCCTTTGTTGGGGCGTGTAATTTCAAAATTTTCCTCCGATCCCAAGACCATGGTGATGGCATAGCGAGAGGAAATGTCCCCGTACCCTCGTGGACCGAAAGCGGGCGTTATAACAGCGGTTGATGTAAATGCGTCTTCACGACCGACCGATCCAAGCACGAGCGTCGGCACCTCCGAGTTTCCACGTTCCTTCGATGGCGATCCCGGACTCGATCCAGCAAAGTGTTGGGGATGAGTTCCGTCGACCGGCGGCGTGGTGGCGATGATGATGCTCCAAGGCGGGGCCGCCTAAGCTCGCGACGATATGACTTCTCGGGGCGCTTTAAGCTCAGGATATGACCGGGTGGAATATGGTGGAAGGGGCACCGCCGGCTAAGAAAGATCCGTGATCAACGTGTGTCTTGGGGTGCCCCTGCCCCATATATAAGGAGGAAGGGGAGGTGGCGGCCGGAAGAGGAGGCGCGCAAGGGGTCCTACTCCTCGGGGAGTGGACTCCCCCAATCCTAGTTAATAGGTTCCCGGAGGAAGGAGAGAGGGGGCGGCCCACCTTTCCTAGTCCTAATAGGACTAGGGAAGGGAACCACCTAGGGCTGGCCCTTCTCCTTTCCTCCAAAGGCCCACTAGGGCCCATTGATTCCCGGGGTTCGGTAACCTCCGGTACTCCGGTAAATTCGATTTCCTCGGAACCTTTCCGATGTCAAAATTAGGCTTCAATATATCAATCTTTATGTCTCGACCATTTGAGACTCCTCGTCATATCCGTGATCCATCCGGGACTCGAACAACCTTGGTTCATCAATACTTATAAACTCATTAATGTCATCGAAGCGTTAAGCGTGCGGACCCTACGGGTTAGAACTATGTAGACATGACCGAGACACCTCTGGGTCAATAACCAATAAGGGACCTGGATGCCCATATTGGCTCCTACATATTCTCGAAGATCTTTATCGGTCGGACCGCATAACAACATCGTTGTTCCTTTGTCATCGGTATGTTACTTGCCGAGATTGATCGTGGTATCCAATACCTAGTTCAATCTTTTTGGCAAATCTCTTTTCTCGTTCAATACATCATCTCACAACTAACACATTTAGTTGCAATTTGGCAAAGGCTTATGTGATGTGTTACCGAGAGGGGCGGAAGATACCTCCCGACAATCGGATGACAAATCCTAATCTGAAATATGCCAACCCAACATGTACCCGGAGACACCTAATGTACCTTTATAATCACCCGATTCCGTTGTGGCGTTTGGTAGCACCAAAGTGTTCCTCGGGCAAGCAGGAGTTGCATAATCTCATAGTCATAGGAACATGTATAAGTCATGAAGAAAAGCAAAACAAATATGATTGCTATGCTAATGGAATGGGTCATTCAATCGATCATTCAACCAATGATGTGATCCCATTAATCAAATAACAACTCCTTGTTCATGGTTGGAAACATAACCATCTTTGATTAACAGCTAGTCAAGTAGAGGCATACTAGTGACACTCTGTGGGTTTATGTATTCACACATGTATTATGTTTCCGGTTAATACAATTCTAGCATGAATAATAAACATTTATCATGATATAAAAATAAATAATAACATTTATTATTGCCTCTAGGGCATATTTCCTTGAGGTTACTTTTTATTGACATTGAAACATATCACATTATGGCGGAGCAGCGTTTCACAATTAATGAATCCTCCACTTATTTGATGGGATGGTTAAGAGATTACCTATGGTTAAACTCTTCAACTTATCAATGGATAATAATCCTTTTGGGAATTAGTTTATCGGGTAAAGTGGATGTTCTTATTTGGACATCTTGTTTGGAAACCTCTTTGGTTATGTTCTTAATTTCCTGGGGGGGTATTGGCAGGGAATTTTGAACTTTAACTTTGGGCTCCTTGACACCACCTTTAAGCTAATTTAATTATTTGGAGAGATAAGCCATGGCTCTTTTTCCATTGTCCAACAAGATTGGTTGGATTAGCTCCCTTTTTTGGGTTATATATACATTATACCTTTCTTGATTGCCTCAACATCAGGAATTTGGTTAATTTGGTTTGTTTTTTTGTCTTTATTCGGCCACCTAGTTCATTACTCTTGATAGAGAGGAGGATCTGCCTTTTTAGATTTCTTTTTCTATTTATTTTTCCATCTAGGAATTAGAACCGTTCTTGGTAAATAATAGCGGACACATTATGGCAAAAAAGTTTGATTGGAGGGAAGAAGCGGCAGAAATTAGAACAAATATCCTTTGATTAGTGAATCTTTAAAAAGACAAAAGCAAAAGTTTCTCCCTTGAGTTTAGTGAAAAAAATGAAAATCGAGAAAAATTGCAATCCCTACCCTAATAGTGCCCTACCATGCCTTCATCGGCGTTGTTTTTGACGGGAAGACCTGGAGCTAACTATTGTTTTTGGGCTATCCGGGACCCGTGCCGGAAATGGTTTAGTGTTTGTTGCGGGTGCAACAAGATCCATTGGTAAGGATAAAATACCCTTTCCTTATTTGTATGGTTTCAAATTGATAATCATAGAGGCCCTCTTTACCATTCGTATAAATGGATATTCTATTTGTATAGATATTGGTGAAGGGTATCCAACCCTCTTTATCCACTAGTTACCCCTCTTTAGTTTAAGGTATAGAGCAGTTTGGTAGCTCATAAGGCTCATAACCTTGGGGTTTTAGTTTATTCCCACTAAACCCTCCTCCTTCTTTATGATATATGCATGATATAATATATACATCATGCATTTGTATCTGGATTTTTTGATTTCCTAAAAGAGTTTTGGTCAACAGTTTTTTCAAGAAGAAAAAAATAAATAAAAGAATAAAATATGAAAGAAAAGCGTCCATTGTCTAATGGATAGGACAAAGTCTTCTAAACCTTTGGTATGGGTTCAAATCCTATTGGGCCTTAATGTATTTATATCTATTCTTTAAATAACTATACTAAACTAAAAACAAAGAAAACTTTTTTTGCATGATTCAAATGAAAAAGCTTTCTCAACAATTCCTATTCTACTAACAAGATAGACATGCAAAAAATTTATTTATTCTTGAAGAAAACCGTTCGGATGTTCTGAATAGCTTCCTTCAAAAGGATTTCCGCTTGCTGGGTGAATGTCTTGCTAGAAGAATAATTTCTTGGAATTGAGGTTTAGTATTTGGGGAGGGCTGATGTCCCACGAACACCTCCAGGACCGGGTCCCTTGTGGTTCGGAGGGCGGAGGTTGCACAAAAGCGGATTGAGGCGATGCCACGAGCAGGTTTCCCAACGGAATCTCGGAAGAATAATACTCCTCTGCTGCTTTAGTGGATTATCTTGTGTTCTTGCTAAGGGCAGCAGGGGCTACAAAACCTAGCCGAGTGTGGTCTCGTTGAGTATGATGAATAAGCCGGGCTGGACCCGAACCCTTTCTCGTTGCACTTGGGCCTCCTTTTATAGGCACAGGGTTACCACATGGGGCAAGTAGACAAAGGGTAAGATAGTAAAAAACAAGGTTGGTAACGCTTTTACGGTGAGTAATCTATACCCTAACTTCCGGCGGCAAGGGACAAAGAGTCATCAATGCCCGTCTCGGTCGCCCGAACGATTAAGAGGGACCGTCAAGTCGCCTCCGTTTGCCCGATGGTAGCTTTACGGCTTATCGCTGCTCCCGCTGGCTGCCGCCCGTCGACCCGCGTTTGGAGAAACCCGTGGCGACCGCGTTTGGATGAGCTGGGGCGGAGATGAAGAAGGCTGCCGCCCGGCAAGCGCCTTGCCCAGGGCGGGAACCTTGCCGGCAGGGGCTGGCCCCAAAGCCTTCGGCAAGCTCCTCTTGCGGGGCCTTATTTCCTTGGCGCCCTGGTGGCCTTCCGGCAAGCTCCTCTTGCGGGGTCTTGACTTCTTTGTTCTTGAATGGCTCGAAGGGCGCGAGGTTCTTTGGCGGGCCCGGTAAACCCCGCGGGAGCATGCGATGGGCGTGCACAGGTTGGGGTATAAGGTACCCCTACTTTTTCCACCGATAGGAGCCCCGGGCGGGCCTACAAGGTGCGGCGGCTGTTGGGCCGGGCCCAAAAAAGAACGAACGCGGCCGGTCCAAACAAATCCACCCGTATCCGCGCGTTCTCCTGTAGCGGCCGGGTTTCGGTGTCGTGGGGAAGTGGGCGTCGGTCGCCTCATCGTCGCCTCCGGTTCTGCATCCCGCCCCGTGGTTCCCATGCTCTTGGGGTCCCAGACGGTGGAAATGGGAAACGGGCCGGGGCCAGGTCTGCCCGATTCCCTCTTCCTATGCCTTGATTAATTTGGCCGGGGCGAGCCCCCCCTTGCTTCTTTAAGAAGGCGGAAGGGGCCGAAGCCGCACCTCCCATCTCTTCCTTTCCTCAACCTGCTCCCTTTCTCTCATTCGTCATGGAAAGGAACCTTGAATTCTTCGCCGGCGGGGCCCAGGCGCCGGCAACCCTCCCCAACCTCCGCCGGGGTGGAGGCTAACAAGGGAAGAGGGAGGCGAGTCGTGGGCAGCGGTCGAGGCAGCTCGGGGAAAGAGGCGGGGTGAGCCGTCTCCGCCTCATGGGTTTCCCCCCTCGAGGCGGAGGTCGTGGGCAGGTCGGGCGCTCGGGAAGGAAAGGCGGGCGGGCGTCTCCGCCCCGGCCCGGTCCTGAGGGCGACCCTTGCAGTTCTTCGTCCCGGGCTCCGGGGCGCCTCGTCGTCGCCTCCGGCTTCCAGCTCCGTTGCGAGCGATGAGTCGAATCCGCCGAGACAAGGCCAGAAGGGGCTTGGGATCAGCGGGCCGCGAGTCGCGTTGTATTCCCAGCCCCTTAGTGATGTATCTTTCGTGGATGGAAGGCGTTCACCGCATCCATAGCCTGATGGCGGGTTTACCCTCCATTTTAAGTTAATGGAGGTGATCCCTCCGTCAAGGTCTTGGGATCTTGGCACTTTCGGGGAATGCTGCGTGGATAGCTCCTCCCGGCGGGTTCCTCCTCGGCGAGTAGCGAGGAGGGAGGCGACAGCGGACAGCAGGGTGGCGGGCCCAACTGGTTGTCGGCGTTCCCGGCGTCACGGCGACCCCATCATCGCGTCGCGGCTCCTTGAACTCCCGGGTTCGTCTCCTTGGGAAGGCTGGAGTAGGGAGGCTGCAGAAGGGAAGAGGATGGCGACAAACCGTCAAGTAATCGAAGGGTAGTGCCCTCGGCAGCGTCTTGGCGTCCTGCCGCCTGTCTTGAGCCCGCTTGGCGCCGCCCGTTTGGTTAAGCCCTCAGGCCCAGGATGTTCCTTGGTGCCTTCGGCACCTTAGCTTCGCCTAGGTGCTCCTTGCCCTTCGCCTCCTTGCCTACCTCCCGAAGATAAGGGACGGAAAAAGGATTACGGGCATCCTATCTTTTTTAATTTGTAAGCCTTGGGACCCTTCGCATTTAAAACTTGTAATCCTCTTTTCATGTTTTTCATTCTCCCGGACTGTATCCAAAGGTAGAATGTTTTTAATGAAAAAGGATGCTTGAAAAGGGGAAAGGCTTAATCATCCTTGGCCCGGCAACTCTGGCTTCAGGCCCCGGCAACTCCGGCTTGCCGGGCTTGGGTCCCGGCCGCCCTTCTTCTCCTCTTAGCTGTTATTTCAGTTAAGAACAATTTAGCTAGTGCCGCACAAAGTTATTTTGTAATATAACTTTATTCGGCAAAATTTGCTATTTACATCCTTTACTCGACTCTTGGCTTTGTTTTTTGCCCTCGCTTTTGAAACTTGCGGTCGAGGCCCCTTGCCATTGGGCCAGTCCGGAACCAACCTTTCTTGGCGGGGTCTCTACCGACAAGCAACCTTTCGGGACAACCATAACTCACCCAAATTGTTGGGGACTTCGAAACAAAGTAAAGGAGCGACCGATCCGCGATTTGGTTCCTTGCCACAGGTTTTTTCCATACAAAGGCCCGGTCGTTCAAGGAAAATAACTTTAAAAATGGAATCTCAAACTTTGGCAACAAGCTTTTTAACCGTTAACTTCGGCGAAACTAAGGTCCTTCTGCCCAATTACTCAAAGCCCTCGGCGGAGGGAAAGGGGGATGTGAGCCCCGGACCGAAAATGCCGGGATAAAGGGATCGTCCGGAAGGCTTGGTGGTTGATGAATCTGTTTTGAATGGGGGCGCTTCACACTTGGTTTACTTGTGCGTTGCATCTGTGGGAACCGGCGGAAGAAACCTTGGGGCTTTGCGGCAAGTGCTCTTGCCAATGTGGTGACCACATATGCCTCCATGTATCTCTGCCAGCAGCTTTCCATCTTCGGCAAATGCACTTCAATTTCACCGTTGAGTCTTCTTACATCGGGATGTTGTCCAAACTGGTACATAGTTGTGCCGGGCTACTTTTCCGCTTCTTCTTGCTCTTGGAAGTTCTCTGTCAAGAAAAATGGGCGTTTTTGTGCCCATCTTTGGAGCCTGGGCTCGACAACAAGGACTAAAGGCTCTTCTATCCTGCGGGAAATCAGCTTCTCGGCAGAACACTGGGTCCGCCAGCTTGATGATCCCGGCAAGCTTGCGGAAGGCAAATTGGGGCGTTTGCTTCAGCGATACAAACTGCATGGTTTGTCGGAAGACTGCTCCTCGGTGATATTCGTTGATTTTAGGGACCTTCTTGGCGGCGGCTTGGGTAGCTCTGCGGGAAAGTGTGCGAAAATCAATTTTCTCTTCTTGCTTTGTCTGTTGATGGTGTTCGGTTTGGTGAGTTGCGGCACAAAAATTCCTGGTTCCACAGGTAACTTAAGTGCGGCACATTTGGGAGGCCATCAGCTTATATTACGAGCTCTTGGAACATGTTCCATTTGCGGGCCTTCAAAGTGCTCTTCTAGCTTCCTCACTTCATCGGCGTAGCTTCCATCAGCGGACTCTAGTAATCTTTATTTACTTGGCGGACGACAATTTGGAGTCCCCGACAATGAGCTTCTTGATCCCAAGGTCTCTGCAATCCCGGGACGGCAAGCAAACCTTCATACTCTGCGGTATTGTTTTTGCTTGTTCCTTGGGAAAATGCATCGGACTATGTATGACGTGTTCTCCGGTTGGGTGCGATAACGCCGCGCCCGGCCCTGGCGAGAAAGGCACCGTCAAAGTAATCAACCACTCTTTATTTGCCTCCTTGGCGGGATGCTCGTCTCCGGAATCTCTTCATCTTGCGTTGGCGTCCACTCAGCTATGAATTCTGCCAATGCTCTTTGGATAGTTGAAGTGCTTTCAAACTTGAGACCAAAGCTTGATGGTTCGATGCCCACTCGACAATCCTGCCTTTGTTCGGATTTTGCAATACCCTCTTGATGAAGCGGTGACAAGGTTTTTCATGTGCTTGGAAGTAATGGCGCAGCTTTCTCGAGGCCATGAGGGAGGCGAAAGCAGCTTCACCTGGAGTACCAACCTAGCCCCTGCGGAAGGGCCAACAAAATAGTTGGGCTACCATCTTCTTTATCTTGTTGCAACCCTCGCTGATCCGTCCTTATGGGACCGGGCTTGTGGGAAACCCCTTGCTTGTCCTTGGATCGCCTTTGCCTCGGTTGCGGCTCATCATCCTTCCCTCTCCTTCTAGCCCCTAACCAGATTGGTTGCCGCTATATACAGAACAACTTCTCTTGTGGCTTAGGTGCGACAAGTAAGTGGAAGGCAGGTATCTCTTCAAGTCCTAGGCGCAGCCTCCGCTTGAGGTCCATTTCATTGGACCTGCCTTTTTAAAATCTTGAAAAGGGCGGTTTCCAGAACTTAGAGATGAACCCTTGAGAGCCAGCCGGCAAGGCCTTGATATCCTTGGCCTTTGGTGCTTCAATCTGCTCAATGGCCTTGATCTTGTCGGGATTGGCTTCAATCCCCGGGAGAACAAAGAACCGAGAAGCTTGCGGAAGGGACTCCAAACACGCCTTCCGGGGTTGAGCTTGAGGTTGATCTTGCGTAGATTTGCAAATTTTCATCAAATCCTGAACGAGTTGCTTTGTCCTTGCTCTTGACCACTATGTCATCCATGTATGCCTACATTTCTATGTATCTTGGTTCAAAGGCATCATGGACTACCTTGCAAAGGTTGAACCAGCATTCTTTAAACCGAAAGGCATTCTTATGAAGCGATCGTGCCACATGGTGTAATGAATCGGTTTCTCTTCATCCTCTCCCCATGAAGATCGATGATATCCCGAATATGCATCAAGAAATGAAACCAATCACATCCAGTGGAGTCAACAATCGGTCGATCGCGGCAAAGGAAATGGGTCTTTGGGACAAGCTTTATTAACATGGTGAAGTCAATACAAAGTCTCCATTTCCCATTAGCCCTTGGTACAACTACGGATTGGCCAAACGTGGGGTGGAGCTCTCTGACAAGCCCTGCTGCTTCTAATTTCTTGATTTCTTACGCTATTGAACTCTTGGCGCTCCTTTTGTTTCCTAATTTTTGCTTGACGGGGGCGTGAGGACAGACAGCTGGGGTGCTCAATTACTTTCCAGGAACACGGGGATGTCGGATGGTTGCCATGCAAACACGCCGACTTGCCGCAAGAAAGCCGGCCGCCTTCCTATTTAGGATCAAGCGTCCTTTTTGGTGAAAGGTACCACCGATCCGTCCTCCTTGGGGGCACCTTCTTGGTCTTGGGGAACCCATCGTCTTTTGCCGCGGTGGAGCTCGATGGTGCGTCCTCGGCGGTGGCGTAGCACTCCGGAAGTTGGCGCGGAGTGAGCAGCGAGCTCTTACGGACTTGGTGGTCTTCTTCCCCAGAACCCGGTGGCAAGTGGTTTGCTTTAATTGCGGCTGCTTCGGTAAATCTTGTCGACCGAGATAAGCGCGTCCTTCTTGTCACCATGGACAGAAATGGCGCTTATCGGGTCGGGCATCTTAGTAGGTTGTAAGCATAATGAGGCGGCCATGAACTTGGCGGTTGGGCGGCCAAGTATGCCATTGTGGGCAATGGAAATCCGGCGTCAAAGCGTGACCCTCTCGGTTCTGGTTGAGTTTCATTTGCCGAATATTCCGGCAGCGTGATCTTCCCTTTGGGCTTGCTCCTACAGGTTGATTCCTTGGAAAGTACCAGTTTCTTGAGCTCATTGTCAAGGATTTGAAGTTTAGAACCCTTTGCGGAGGAATCAAATCAGGCCGGCCCGCCGTCAACCAACATCTTTGTGACCTTGAGGTTGCGGATGGTTGGTGAGACCAACATCGGCAAGCACCCGACCGCGATGATCGATCAGGGTGATCCTCAATGTCAAGATGATGTGCTGGACCACCAGGTTTTGCGTGACTCTATGGATGGTTACGCTGCATTGACCTCACGCATCCATTGCTTGAGTTGGCGGCCGGTATCCGAGCGCACCACCGGACAGCATAAAGGACCTCTGTTGCCTTTTGGAACTCCTGCTCATCACTTCCCGTCTTCCATGTCCTCGTCATCTTTATCTTCGTCTTCTTCCTTGTGGCGGCGGGAGTCTTCTCCTTGCCGCCTTGGCCTTGGCGTCCTCCCGGCCGGGTCTCTTTTTACTTGCCCTGCACCTTCTGGGCCTTCTCCTTGTCTCGCCCCTCATACTCAGCCTCTGTAGCTCAACAAGCTGCTCGACTTTCTTGCAGCTCGGAGATCGTGGCCCTTAGTGCGGTGGATTTCTGATCTTGCTTGTTGGAGCTATCGGGCTTGTCGGTGACCGCCCCCTGACTTGGCGGTGGCGTCAACCAACCTCCTTGCCGGAACCACCAGCCTTAGCTTTGTTGGCGGCACCATCCGCCACTTGCTCGACAACTAGTACTTCTTGGTTTTCTTCCTCCTGTTGTTTGGGCTCTTTCTTGCAGGCGATCCCCCTTGTGGACTTCTCCCACATTCTCTCCGGGCCTTCTTCCTTCTTCAGGTGCACCGGCCCGGGCGTAGAGCTGTTGGCGTCTTTCACTTTGCACATGCCATCTCCTCCCCTCCTGCGGTTTCGTACATTACGATGAAATGCCTTTGATTACGGCCGGGGGGTGGCGTCCGGGATGTTGTAGTGCACTCGGCCAACCTCTGGATGAACTTGCGGGACCTCCTTCCTTACGGGCAAGCGGTGGAGTCACTCTCCAGCCATGAGGGCTTTGGCGCTTTGGGCGCCAACAAATTAATGGCACAAATCTGCCCAAAAGAAATTATAGCAGGGATGGTTTGAGCATAATCATTCCGTTTGGTTAATTAACCTCTGTTAATTGAACCGTCAAACAAAATCAAAAAATGAAACAAGCGATAAAGGGTTTTCGAAAACTAGTTCTAAAATGTTCCGGGGTTTTCTAAAATACCTATCCTAATATTGGTGGGGTGCACTAATATTTATAAAATGCCAAAACAATTTAAATAAACCAAAACAGAAAAGGGAAATAACAAAAAGAGATAAGAAAATAAAACAGGGAGGGGGATAACCCCCCCCCCTCCGGCCCAGCCAGCCGGCCCCCTCCCCTCTTCCCTTGGCCCATCCCCCCTTCTCCCCCATGGGCGGCCCGGGCACCCGGCTCCTTAACCCCACCCCAGCGCCAAACCCTAGCAGCCCCCTCCTCCCCTCGCCCCCTCGCCCCTCGCTCCGACCCGTCTGGATCGAGGCGGGCACCCACAGCGGGCGCGCCCCGTCCACCAACCTGCACGCCTTGGCCCCGGACCCCCGCCCCAGGCCTCCCTCCTCCTCCTGCCTTGGGAGCTCCCTCCCTCCCCTCAGGCGCCCCCACGGCAGCCGCCACATGGTCGGCTCAACCCTCCGCCTCCTCGGAACGCCTCACGGCCTCCTCCTTGACTGCCCGACCTCCACCAAACACTGCCGAGACCCCCCCATTTGTGAGGCCCCCTCTCCTCCCCTTCCCCGTGTTGGCGGCTCAGCCCGCTTGTCAGCGCCCCCCTCACGCTTCCCGGCTTGGCCGTCCAGCGCACCATCGCCTCCCGATCCCCCTCCTCCCTCTCCCTGCGGATCCGGCCCAGTAACCTCGGCCCGACCTCGCCCGGCGTAGTGGCTCCCTCTTCCCCCCTTCCTCCCCTCGTGACCCACTCCAGCGCCTAAGCCCCAGACCCAGCGCTCCTTCCTCCCCGTTCGGCGCCTCGCCCCCCACGACCAATTCCCTCGCTCGGCCGAGCGCTCCTCACGCCAGGTCGCCTCCCTCACGCGTGCTTGGCCGTAGCAGCAGCAGTGGCTTCGACGCTCGGCCGCCTTGATCCATACAGGTGGCCCCGGCCAGGGCAGGTCGTGCCGAATCGAACAGCAGCAGCGTCGCCCGCGTCTCCAGCACTTGGTTTGGCCACAGGCCTTTGTAAGTGAGGGCCCCACTAAAAGCGAAAAAGAATGTTTTAATAAGCAGAAACTAAAAAAATAAAAAGGAATTAAACTAATTAACTAATTAATTAATTAATTAATGGTGGGTAATTAATTAAACTAATTAATTCTGAATTAATACTAATTATTAATTAACTTAATTAACAATTAACTAAGGTTAATTAATGCGATTAGGTTAATTAAGCTAATAGTGTATGACATGCGGGACCCACATCGGAGGTTGACTTATCAACCTGTTGGTGATAACGTCGGCATGACATCATCTTGATGTCATAAATGCTATTTGAAATTAATTAAATAATTAATTAAAATTCCGAGTTAATAAAACCTTTTATAAATCATATCTTTTAATCCGTGTCCGGTTAAAATAATTTCAACATGAAAGTTGCTCGAGCAGCGAGGCAATTGGCGGATCGCGATCGTTCGTCCACCACCGTCTCTAACCTGAGACCTGCAAACTTTCTCCTCGGTTCATCATCGGAGGCGTCGGAGGCAGGACAACTAGGATGATTTCCCCCTAAACCGGTACCCTCTTACCCGTTAGAACACGCCTAATCGCTTCTTGGCATGTCATGCATCGTTATATACTGTTATCGTGTATTCATTGTTTCTTCCCCTCTTCTCTTGGTGAACTCTGAGACCGGCCAACTGCGGTGGCGGATTCGACTGATCTTGTGACCCCTCTCTCTTGCCGAGCAACGGGCAAGCCCCCCCTTTGATCATCCGATATCGCCCATTCCATTCTCTCATGCTTGCACTAGATTTTTGCTACTATTATTGTTGCTCCTATTACATTGCATAGCTTTGTTTATTGTAACTGCTATTGTTACCTACACCTTATCCCAAGCGCTTAGTATAGGTTGGTTAGAGACCCATAGTGACCCCCACCTTGTCCTTGTTGCCTGCTTCATCATTGAAGACCGATCAGCGGGATCGAAGACCAGGCCCCGACACATACATCACTTCCCTTAGTTGCTCGACACTACTAGGTTACTATCGAGTCCAGGGTGAAACCTCTGACGCCGATATTAACCACTAGTATAGCTATCCGGTTGTGGTCATCGAGGTGATTTCCTCCTTAACCACTTCGATCTGACTACGTGGTGCAACCCCTCAAGTGTGGACCTCGGTGAATCCTCTTATGTTCACCTTGATGACTACATTGAGTGGAATTCACGGGGTGATTCCTCGGTTTTCCTTGGTGTTTGGACTCACGGTTGCTTGGACTTTTACCTTTGTTACTTGGAAGGCAGGTCGACCACGAGGGTACCGGCGTGTAGTGCAGTGATGTGAGCGGGTTGACTGGAGGTGCCGCGAGATAATTACGGGCGTGGCGACATTCCTAGCCCTTGCAAGTCCTCGAGGCAGAGACAGCGGGGTCACA